>JAFVLL020006754.1:0-22980 GCA_021397915.2 Tor tambroides
CATTTGCACCCTCTGGCAGTTAAATACCATTGAACTGACCGTGCAGATAATAAGATGATTTTGCTCAAACTGAAAATGATTCCAGATGGTTTTCTGTGCCTTATTTTTGATGTAAATGTGGCCACCCAGATGAGTTACTTTAAATCTTTACCCAACTAGTCAGCATTAATAACATGCACTGCATGTAATATTAAAGCAACAGTCCATAGTTAATAAGAAAAATCTGTGTTAAAAACCTTACTATGTGAAATATAAAATGAGGTTTTGATATTTATAAATAAATTAAAAACGATTAGTTCTATTTGATCATGAAGATCAGTGTAGCACTTACTTCCTCTCTCATTTTTTTCACAGTCTCTCCTTTCTGAAACAAAGCAAGAGAAAAACCATAATTATATCAGAATGTGTATATTCTAATTAGTTTGTAAGCCATATTTAAACACAGTAAGAAGTGCTTAGGAACACCAAAGATTAAAGAGTCAAAGCTATGCTTAATTCAATAATGCAATTATCAGGATAATACTGAATTGTTTACCTTCCCAATGATACTTCCAACTTCCTAGAAACACACAAAACAAACTAAATCTCAGTTAATTGTAGATGATTGCATGCTAAACTGGAGATTATCAGTGCTTTCTTTTGGAAGACATAATCAGAAATAGTATTGGCATTAAAGAAAGAAGAAATGTAGCTGTCAATATGATCTTATGATGAAAACAGTTTTGGCTGCTTAATATTTTTGTGGAAGCTAATACATTTCTTCAGGATTTTTTCATGATTATAAAGTTCAAACGAGCATTTATATGAAATAAAAATATTTAACATTTCATATATATATATATATATATATATAAATTAGTACTTTTATTCAGGAAGACACATTAAGTTGATCAAATGTCCCAATAAAGACATTTACAATGTTATTATATATATATATATATATATATATATATATATATATATAGGGTTTTTCCTGGCTCAAAATGAGGCAGAGGTGGTACCATCCTGATCATGTGCACACAATGTATCCACACTTTAATTGGCTGAAACAAACACTTTTTACCCACTACATATTTTAGGTGTTATAATAATTATATGATTGACAAATGATAATTATAAAATGACACTTTACAAAAACAAATTAAATTAAATACAGCAACAAATGCAACAAATATATTAAAAGCCCTTTTGTCGTATAGGTGAATATAAACATAACATTAGGTTGTTAAACACTTTGTGAAATTGAAAATCTTTATCCACTCCTTAGTCTCCTGGTCCACATAGCTTTGATCCAATATACATTTCTCCAAGTAAAGTGTCTTTCTAGAAAACAAAACATTTTCTTACAAACTTACGTGAATTCTTCTGGTAGACTACATCATGAAATGCAATCACAGCAGGGTAACAGGTGCATTACAGCAAACATTAGCATCAAGCTAATGCTTTTTATCAAATTAATAATAAGCGTCACCAGTGTTGAGTGTTTGTAATAACATAAGATTGCGATCTAATGTGGATTTTGGTCATATAATGTTGTTGAAGTAAGTTATTGTAGTTTTTATACTAAGCTAATAGTTACACCAGCTTGGCGTCAGCTAGTTACACCAGCTATTTCTCATGTAAACATTGTTTATTGTTATGAAAATACCCCAAATCTAATGAAAATAACATGCAAACCATATACTATCATAATATGTGTGTTAAATATATGGCCCTATAATTATTTCCCAAATTCTATTTGTTTTTCCTTTCTAATTTTTCTGGAATCCTTTTTAATGGTTAAATTAAGTAATTCCAATCATGAAACATATACAACTTCACATTAGTTTATTAAAAATTTAACAAAAATGACATGTTTAGGGCCCTATGAAATGTTTAATTTTCTTTCACCATATGTTATATTGTTACCAAATTCTGTGTTGTAGCATGTCTAATTATTTGAATGCATAAAACAACTTAATTTATTAAAATGTATTCTTGAAGCCTTGTGAAATGTTTTCTTTTTCCTCAGAAATTCTGTGTTGTGTATCTAGTTATCAAATCAAGGCATAAAACATTCATTCATTCATCTTTAAATGATTGAAAATCAAACTTTATTCATTTATTTATTTTGGCAAACAAAGGGGATTTACTATTAAAATTAAAACATGGAAGAAATGTTTGATCATTACTTAAAAAAATAAAGTTTTAATAATTTTAGTAGTAGGCTAGTAGTAGCAGTACTGCAAGTTAAACCGAACTTTTGTGTTGATATAAATTACATTTTAAAATGTATTAAAATAGAAAACAGCTATTTTAAATGGTAATAATATTTCACAATATTAGAGTTTTTACTGCATTTTTGATCAAACAAGTGCAGCATTGGAGAGCTAAAAAGACTTCTTTGAAAACCATTTAATAAATGATTACTACATTTTACTATTCATTAGAAAAGGTATACTGTCAATACTATTTCTGATTATGTTACATTTTATAATCAATTATATTGACGATCTATCACCTATACACTCATAAATCTTTCTCAAGTACTGTTTCATTGCTTGACTGGCTGCGATTGCAAAACAAGGCTGAAAACAAAACAAGCACAGCTCTGTGAAGATCCGAGATGTGTCTTACCTTGCCATGCATTAGTAGGCGGATGGTGAGGGTGACATTTAGCCCCCCTTCACATACTCCTCCCTCCTTCTCATTCATATTCATTCTTCTCTTGGGTCTAGATACTTCAAACAGACTGTCTCTGTGCACACAAACAGACAAATTTACCAGTTCAGTCAGAAGAGATATGAGATGAATTTCAGTGAGCAAACATTTCACCCTTGACAACTCATAATTCCTTGCTATTATACCTTTCTCAGTCGTAAATGTCTTATTCGGTCATGCGTTCATTTTGTTTAGCTGTGGGTACCTGTTGCTGTGCTCTGACATTAAGATGGGCGTTATTTCCCTCCGGGCGGGTGAGCGGGGTCCAGCCTCTAACCTCTCTAATGGCTCTGCTTTAATAGAAATGGTGTGACCGTGTTTGATAAGACTCAAAAAGAGCCACTTGTGTCTTTCCAAGCCTTTGGATCAAGTGACGTTTGTCTGACCATGTCTAACAAGGCCCATTAATTTATCAGAGAGTCGTCTGTTCCCACATTCCTCACATCTACGCAATGACGAGCGCTTTAAAACCGAGCTTATCGCCATCTGAATCCGAAGCTAGATGAGATCACAGAGCACATTCATGGGTGAAACTAAAAAATGAGGCAGCGTTAGATCAGAGGAAGTGTAAGGAGATTGTCTTAAATTTCCCTTTAATAATGCCTTATCCATTCCTCATATTCCTCTAATGAGGCCCTGCAGCTAGGAGCAATAAATGAGTGCATTTTCTTTATTTAAGTGAGAACACGAAGACATCTATTTTAATTGAGTCCCAGTGCTTTCATTTGTTAGGCTACTGCTTTTGAAATGTTTTCAGACTTACATAAGCTGTTAAATGAAATTTGGTCCCTTTTTCCATGACACTCCAGCACCAGAGGAACTTGCTAAAGAGACAGGAACCTCTGAATAGACTAAAAGAGAAACAAATGTTATATAATTAGTTTTTTTGCTTCTGTTTACTATCGAAGCCAGTAAAAGGGTTATTTGTTAAAGACAGAGAATTCAGTTTTAATCATGAACAAGACTCCTAATGTGGAAGTTGCAAAATGAGTTATAGATTCAGCATTCTTAATATGAGATGCAATAGCAAATGGTGTAAAAAGCCTGTTCTTTTGTGTGGCTATTAGTTCTGTGCTGTTTCATCAGGTAAATGCATCAAACACACTGCTGCCATCCTGTCTAATCCTATAGGCCCGGATTTGTTTGGCTAATGCTAAAACCCATTTGACCCATTTCTGTCCTTCCAAAGCTTGTCAACAGGCATCTGAAAACATTCTGCCGTCATATAGCATAGCACTAATAAGCCCGAATATAGATATCACACACGCTGTTTTTCAAATGTCAAATGTGTTTATGAATCAGGAATTTAAATAATTTATGCAGCTGCCATTGAAATGTTGACGTGCGAAGTAATGGTGGGTCAGAGTAGTGTTCAGAAACGATCGGTCTGTTTTAAATACGTAATCCTAATGGCCAAGACTTTGTCGTTGTTTTACACTGAACAATTTTGTGATTTCAATATACAGCAATTAACAAATCAAACTAAATTTCATTTAAAAAACCCTTACCTTTATATATTACGGAAAGTCTATCGTCAAATAGGTCCATTCAATAATAATATGTAAACATTATTTAATCATTTATATGTATTGACCTCAACATCATTTATTTTTGTTTTATGGATATGCATATGCATTTGTGTTGATAAATAGTGTAAAATTAAGCTCTATTACTGTTACATGACACTAGGGTTGTTATTGTTAACTAAAAATATCACAAAGATTTTGTATTTTTTGGGGGGCTAAATGAAATAAAACTGAAATAAATGAAATACTACTAGATTAAAAACTAAACTAAAATGAAAAATGTCACCCTGGCAACTAAAAGTTTAAGTACTAAAATTAGATTTGTTTAGATTTAGTTATATTGCATTTTTATAATTATATGAAAACGTGTAAACAACTTAAGTTTTAGTCTATGTAGTTTCAGAACTAGAATCTGGTTTTTATATATGTATATATATATATATATATATATATACACACACACACACACAGTATATACACACACATATATATATATATATATATACAGTATACGTTTACATTTATTAACATAGATTGTATTTGTTTAGATATATTGTGTTATACGGCCTTATTATAATTATATGTAAACGTATAAACAAGACTATATAGTGTCGTATAGTGTATATACAGTCACATCATATGCATATGAAAGATATAAACAACAGTTTTCCTTTTGTCAAAGATGAAACAAAAGCACTGTTGCTGCCAGAAAAGCATTAATACGCCTACTTGTTCCTGTCCTTTAGAAGTCCCTGAGCGTGACGAGCAGCTTTGGGTTGAAGTTAGCAAACTGACCTGAGAAGTGATGGAGGTTGAGACAGCGCGAAGATGCCACTTACTTTCTTCCCCAACTCTTCTTGCCTTCTCAATCCAGAATGAGTTAACATTTGAGGCTTCAGAGTGTGTATGATTCCCTGAGTGCGGAGTTGCCCTCCTTTGTTGTCAGTTGTATTCAGAGAATGGACAGATGGCCTTGTGCCCGTACCTCTGGTCGACTGAGACTAGCTTTACTGTTTTTTTCCCCCTCTGGCTTAGCCTCTGATAAGCCTTTAGCCCAGGCTACGTGAGCCCGGAGGCTCTCTCAGTTCTTAATACTCACGTAGACGATGCCGCAGCGCCTTCATCCTGGGAACGGATACATTAGGGAATCCCAAGAAGAACAGAAGGCAACAGGTTTTCCATACTTTGGTGAAGCTGCCTGCAAGATGGACAGCTGACCTCGTCTGGCAAAATATTCAGAAGAATGTAAGACAAAATTGTCTAACTGTGAGACTTGAATCTTGAAATACATTGTCCATTTTGGCAGGGAGGACCTAGGAAAGGACATTTTAAAGGACACATAAGAAGAAGAAGAAAATGCTGAATGTTTTGCCAGCACCCCCAATCAACATAAGCATCTCTAAATTGACTGTGTCACATCATTATGGACAGAAAGACACAATGTCTCTGTGGCTGGTTTCCCCTCCCCCACACTGAGCATCTACTCCTGCTAATGAGGCCAAAGTCCTGTGAAAACAATGTGGCCCTTTAACAGAAAAAGATGCGCTCTGCTCGGCAGCAGAATTTCAAAGTGAATGAATTAGTGGAGCAGAAGTGGCATATTTAATCACTGCCTGCTGTCTGGGATGGAAATGAACAATGTCTCTATGGATTTCCCTTCCCTCCCTGCATATGTGTTGATAAATAGTGTAAAATTAAGTTTTAAGACTCTGTTACATGACAAACAGTAGGGTTGTTATTAACTAACTTTTTTTTTTTTTTAAATTGAATTAAAACTGAGATAAATTAAAATATAAATACTAGATGAAAAAATAAAATAAATAAAAAAATAGAAATGTCACCCTGGCAACTAACTTTAAAAAGTACTAAAGTACTAAAATTAAACTAAAAAAATAAATTAAAATGATTTAAAAAACAAATTGAAATGACAATAGCACACAAATAAAAACCGAAAATTACTTTATTATATTATATATTAAAAAATTAAATATACAAACAAGCTACTTGAATAAAAATACATAAATATTACTAAAATTCTAAAACATAACACTGACAGTCACATTGATTATTACTGTTTCTAAAATGATTTTGCATACATAAAGTGAATTGAGTGTGATTGTTTATCTATTTTCATACTATAAAACCCCCTGTGACATGCTCTTATGTCTTACTAACCTATTTTTCTCAGGATCTGTATTTAGATGCCGACACTCACCGATATAACGTCCCACGGGTCTCATTCTGAGAGGCTACGTTATCAAAACTATTGTGATCTGAATTTTATCTTTGTACATACAGTGCAGTCTTAACGGTGTAGGATTAACCCTAAGAAACCACACAAAAATAACTTGTTACAACAGTTAGCAAGATTTATCATAGTAATACTGTGGCACTTAATTTCATGTGCATGGTGGTTAATACCAAGCGAGCTGTTTTATTTTAGTATCAGTGGCTATGGTATTCAGACAGAAATTATACATTTTTTTAGAGGAATTGTAGGAAAAATATTTTATAGCATTAAAAATGTAATGAAAATAAAAGTCATGTAGTACACTACTGTTCTACAGTTTAGGGTCAGTATACAATTTAAAATATATATATATATATATATATATATATATATATATATATATATTCACCAAGGTTACATTTATTTTAGCAAAAATACAGAAAAACTGTACTATTGTGAAATATTATTACAATTTAAAATAACTTTTTAAATATATTTCAAAAATACATTTATTCCTGTGATGCAAAGCTGAATTCTCAGCATCATTACTCCAGTCTTCAGTGTCACATGATCCTTCAGGACTCATTCTAATATGCTGATTTGCTAATCTAGAAGCTTTTCAAATATTATCAATGTTGAAAACAATAGATTAATAACTGTAATAGTAATTGTAATAGTTATATAGTTAATTTTTTTGAGAATTCTTTAAAGTATTGATGAAGTAAAAGAAGTCACACTGCTGTTTGACTTTAGTCTCGGTTCTATCAATTGGGCAAGGTAAGCGATACATAAATTCGTGAAAGAGGGAGCTCTTGTGTCTGTCTGACTTTACAGATATGGAGACTCTGTCACTTATGCACCTTTGAGAGTTTTAAGAGTTTCTCGCACTATTATGGTTACGGCATTGATCAACAAGAACTGATCGATCGGGAATTTAAACAGATTAAAGGTAAAAAGGAGGTCCTTAACCTCCTTCATATAGCCTACAGTAACTTGTCAAAATCTGCATGCGGTGCTGCTACTTAAGCTCACGCTTTAAATAATATACGAATATTTGTTTGTTTAGTAAATAACCGATTTTTTATTAGACAGACAGAAAAACAGCCTTCTAACTTTTCCAGCGGTTGAGAGTGTCGGCCTGTAATGCTGCAGTGTTTACTTTCTCTTTATTTGTTGTCATTTGGTTAGAATGAATGCAGCGCCCTCTGTTGATCTCAATGTGAATTACATATAGAGGCTGAATATCAGACCCTGATAGGTTCCTCGTTCTCTTTTTAAGGTGTTACATACCTTGATCATGCAGGGACTTATTAAGCACAACTTAATAATATCAAAATAATAATTTGCTTTAGATCATAACATACTTTTCTTTGTCAGGCAATCCTCACAGTCATAATCCCAGCAGCAGACTAACACATGACAATGTGGAAAGTGTCAGATACAGGTAAGCACTTTTGCACCATCTGAATTTTCAGTGAATCATAACACAGAAGTATTTATTACAATTTAAATGTATTATTAAAAGTAGGTACAAGAGCTATATAACAGAAATAGTATACAGCTGGGAAATATATAATAGATAGATAGATAGATAGATAGATAGATAGATAGATAAAACACTTAAACTTTAAAAGCTTGAACAAAAATCAGAAACTAACTGACCTAAATAAGTCAAAGTATTAAAAATGACTTAATTATTCAAATAATAGTACATACATGATACTAAAATAATATTGCAAGAGAGAAACAAAACATAAACAAAAACGATTTGAAACACATACAGAGAAAACTATAGCCTGAATTGAGGATTCAGCATTAGTAAGCAGTATTAGAAGTAGTATAATAAGATTTTGTTCAAGATCTGATGTGATAATAATATATAGTTGAAGATAAGCTCAGATAAGATAAGGTAAGATATCTTTGTTTTGAACCCCTGCAGGATACTGGAACATTTTAATACGTGTCCTGAAGAGTACTCAGTGATTTTCACATCAGGATGTACTGCAGCACTGAAATTAGTGGCTGACACTTTCCCCTGGAAGGCCGCGTCAAACGAGGGGCCAGGAAGTCAGTTCTGTTACCTCACTGACAACCACACCTCTGTGGTGGGCATTCGCGGTGTGACCGCACTCCAGGGTGTTGGCACAGTTTCTATTCTACCTCACGAAGTGGAAAGAAGAGCGAGAAAACCCCCGACACAGACAGACGGAGAGGAGGAGTGCTCTGCACCTCATCTTTTCTGTTATCCTGCCCAGAGCAACTTCTCAGGCAGAAAGTATCCTCTGAGCTATGTGAAGGGAATTCAGTCTCAGCAGCTCTATCCAGCATGTGAGCACCGTGGTTGATGGTTTGTTCTCCTGGATGCTGCCTGTTTTGTAAGCGGCTCACCTCTGGATCTAAGCCAATATCCCGCTGATTTTGTGCCAATATCTTTCTACAAAATGTTTGGCTTCCCGACTGGACCTTGCTGGTGAGGAATGAGGCTGCTGAGGTCTTGAGAAAAACTTACTTTGGAGGAGAGACAGCAGCGGCTTATCTTGTGGCAGAGAACTATTTTGTACCAAAGCCAAATGTAGTCAGCAGGTATTACTGGAAGAATTTGACCTTTAATTGTTGGCAAGCAGGCTACCTGTCATTATTTGTTTAACGTGTAATTGCTTTTTCCACAACTTTGTCAGGTTTGAGGATGGGACAGTCTCCTTCCTTGACATCATTTCTCTCCATCATGGTTTTGAAACACTTCAGAAACTTACAAGTTTTTGGTTTACGTCTTGAACGTGTTTATGATTCACATTCTTATGACTTGCATTAAAAGTGGATGTTTTTGGTTTTCAGGCAGTATGCTGAACATTCAGCTTCACACATTTGGTTTAGCTCGCTACACCTACTTTGTCCTCTCGTGTCTGTGTCATAGAAATGGAAAACCTGTGGCACAGATCTACTGTGAAAATGACTTTCAGAATATTGCTGAACAGGGTGCAATCCTCAACTTTAGCCTGCTGGACTGTCATGGACGAACAGTAGGATATTCTCAGGTCAGTAAGGAATTGCCACGTTCTCCTCAAATTCATTTGAATAACCTGTAAAAAGAAGTATGTTTATAAACAAATATTACAAATATAAAAATATTTTCAAATAATAAAGACAGTTTAAAATGGAAGAATTAGGAAATGTTATTTTCTGTATGTCTTTGCTTATTGTTATTTGTTTGTTTGTTTTTGACAGGTGGACAAAATGGCCAGTCTCTTCAATATTCATATTCGCACAGGCTGTTTCTGCAACACGGGAGCCTGCCAACATTATCTGGCTATCAGCAACCAAAATGTGAAGAGTAATTTGCATTTAAGTGGATTTTCGCCAATACAAACTTTGATGTTTGCTAGAAAGACAGATGGACAGACAGACAGATGGATGGACTGAAAAAGTGACAGACAGATAGATGTACTGATAGATGGATGGATGGACAGATAGATAGATAGATAGATAGATAGATAGATAGATAGACAACGGATGGATAGATAGATAGACAGACAGATAGATAGATACACTATATTGCCAAAAGTACTGGGACACCCCCTTCAGTGAATAGGTTTGACTACTTTAGTAATTTCCATGAGTACAAATCTTAATGTTTAAGCATATAGTGATATTGTGTGACATATATACTGTGACACAATTCCCTAGAATATCATGAAATGCTTAAACATTAAGATTTGTACTCATGGAAATTACTAAAGTAGTCAAACCTGTTCATTAGAAGGGGGGTGTCACAATACTTTTGGCCATATAGTGTAGATAGATAGATAGATAGATAGATAGATAGATAGTTCCTTTCAAGGCCGGTCACATCTGTGGAGACAACATTGATCTGATTGAGGGACGTCCCACAGGATCCATCCGTGTGTCTTTTGAATACATGTCTACTTTTGAGGACTGTCAGAACTTTCTTCGGTTTGTTGTGAAGTGTTTTGTGGACAAACCTCTAATCGTGGACCAAAAGACACTAACCAAGCTCAAGTCAGCTGAACCGATGGAGTCAGTGGCATCTTATCACCTACCATCAATACCAAATGGCCAACTAGGGCATGAGAATGGACAAGTTATCACCCCTTCACCTGGGAGAATAACACCATCTGAAGACACTGTGTTAAAAGAAGGAAAGAACAATGGCAGTAGCCATACACTAACCAATCTCTTCATCTATCCGGTCAAATCATGTGCATCATTTGAGGTACAGAAAGCTGTTTTGTTATCCTTCTGTGTTGGCAATGAAAAGCAGGTTGATGTAATGCTATCAGTTTCATGGCAAGTGCTCTGTTGTTGTGATTGATCTCACAGGTGACAGAGTGGCCACTGGGACCACAGGGTTTGTTGTATGACCGTTTGTGGATGGTTGTGAATGAGAATGGAGTTTGTCTGAGCCAGAAAAGGGAGCCAAAGCTGTGTCTCATCCGTCCTGTCGTCTGTCTGGCCTCTAACACACTACAGCTGCAGGTCTCAGGTCAGAGCGCATCAATGCACAGTGATACAGCTTTTTAAAAACAGCGACTGCAGACTTCTCATGAGATACGGTGATTTATGTGAATAAAATACATCTTTTAATAGCCTTAATTTTTAGTAGAGCCTTTTAAAGTGGTGCGGTGGTACAGTGATTATATAAGATGAAACCATGATTTCTCTTTGTATGTGGAAAAAGACATCATAAAACAAACCACATTATTATTTTACATAAGTAACTGAGCTTTGTTTTTTTGTTTTTATTCATGTCATTATGTGGTTAAAGTTCAGATTTTTAATGATATTTATTCTTTAGTAATGTATTCTAATAGATTCAATGATAAGCTCTAATAGATTCAATGTATTCTCTCCAATAATAAGGTAAAATAATGTATTCTCTCCTGTCTCAGGCATGGAGCCAGTCACTGTTCCCTTGGAGACCAGTCTAGCGAATTCAGATCTAAAAACATCCCAGAGCAAAGTTTGCGGTGACAGCTATGAAGATAAAACACAAGCCCACCAAAAACTGTTACTTTATATCATTGAATTATGCATTGTTGAGCTTAAAATTTATAAACACTTTCATGTGTTTGAACCTTATCTACAGTGGTTTTGTATGCTTAATATGAATATTGCTGTGGCTTCATATGAATCTGTCTTTGGTGTAGAGTACAGACAGTGGATTGTGAGGAGGAAGTTTCAGCCTGGCTTTCTGAGTTTCTGGGAAAACCTTGTCATCTTATAAGGCAGAGACCTGAATTCCTGCGTGATATGAAATTTGGACGAGGAAAAGGTAAAAAAAAAAAAAACAGCATTTGTATTTGGATTAATTTATGTTAAATCCTGATTTTTTTTTTTATATTGTAGTAGTTTATACACTACCAGTCAAAAGTTTTGAACAGTAAGATTTTTAATGTTTTTTAAAGAACTCTCTTCTGCTCACCAAGCCTGCATTTATTTGATCCAAAGCACAGCAAAAACGGTCAAATTTTGAAATATTTTTACTATTTAAAATAACTGTTTTCTGTTTGAATATATTTAAAAGTGTAATTTATTCCTGTAATCAAAGCTACATTTTCAGCATCATTACTCCAGTCTTCAGTTCCACATTGTCAAGTTCTACTCCTGTTCAATCTTCCAAAGGACACAAGGACAACTCAAATTTCCGACTCAAATCACTTTTATTTTCCTTTTAGCTTTGTCAGTGATTGTTCTGTTCACTGAATTAGGTTGTAAACCTTTAAAGACAGAGAACAAAAGTTACCATTTTTAATTAAACATTTCAGTTAAACATTAATGAATTTTAAATGAGTTCAATTGAACATTTTAAATACATTTTATGATTAATTACCCACTTAAGCCTTCTACATTGAATAAAGAACCCACCTAACAAAAATTCAATGAAATCAATGCTACAATGTGTTCCCTAACCAATCCAGACAGCAATTAAACATAGTTCAAACATATTAAGAAGCATTTCAAACACCATGAAAGTAAATAAAACATTTCACCAACCATTGGCATCTTTGGACTGAACCTACGAGTGAGTGAACTTGGAGTGTCTTCTCTGTGAAGTCCGTTTGTTTAAATGACTGAGGACCTCATAAGCTCCTTCAGGTGCTCAAAATCAGTGATAATAACTGACTTGTAAGTAATAAGAACCTGCTTACAGCTGCTGGCATCTTGGGAAGTGCCTTTGACACTAATTTCTGAGATTCAACTCAACACCTCCCACTTGAACTCCTGTTTTTTTCAAAACCAGAGAGGTCAACACAAGCCCTTCACACCTCTGCTTGTTCTTCAATGGGAAGTAGAATAACAAGGCGTCTAACATCTCTATGAAGAATTGTGGCTGGGATTTTGGTTTGGAGTCTCTTGGCTCTGTCTCTGTTAGCTCTTGTGGGCCCTTCTTTGCCGTTTGCCTTTGTGATATGAACAGGATAGCTAGGAAATGTCTTCACAAGCACATCTCTTACGATGCCTTTGCTGTCAGCATTGACACCAACCACTCTAGCCACCTTATACTGTCCTCTCAGGGCGTTTTGATCAGCCAACCAGACCACATCTCCAACAGCAACATTTCGCTCTTTGGTGTGCCATTTGTTTCTTATAAATAGATTAGGTCCAGCCAATTGGCTCCACTTCTTCCAGAAATTGCTTACTTCTGCTTGAATATGTTTAAGTCTTTTGTAATGGTAGCCATCAAACTGGAAATCTCCAGGGTCTCCCTTTGGATTGGCACGTCCTAAAAGCAGAGAATTTGGAGTGATGTACTCTACACAGTCTTCTCTGCTTTGAGTTCTTGCATCGATGGGTCTCTCATTTACAAGGTTGGCTGCCATGAAGAGAAAAGTTTGAAATTCTCCCCATGTGAAAACACCATCTCCACCAAGGTTGCTCAACGCCCGCTTCACTACTTTGACAGCTGCCTCTGCTGCACCATTCCTATGGGGAGAGTCTGCAGGGTGAATCTTCCACGACCATTCTGTACCATGCTTGGCAGCTGTGTCTTTAAGTTCAGACTTGTTTAGTCGGTTAAGGAATTCATGAAGCTTCTCTAGTACAGGTTTGGCTCCCACAAAATTAGTGCCAGGGTCTGACCAGAGTTTCCTAGGGTGTCCTCTCAATGAAGTGAACCTTTGATAGGCTAACAGGAATCCTTCAGATGACATGTCCCTTACCACTTCAGTGTGTATGGCTCTGGAAGCCATGCAGCAGAAGACTATTCCCCATACTTTGAGTCTTGTTCTCTTCTTGACCTCATCTTTCACTTCATAAGGGCCGAACAGGTCCATAGTGGTAAATTCAAAAGGTGCAGCTGGCCCTGTTCGCTCTAGAGGCAGATCAGCCATGATTTGTTGACATCGTTTTGCCTTGTTTTTCCTGCAGACCACACAGCTGTCAACCATTTTCTTGGCAAGTCTACGACCTTTTATTACCCAGGCTTTCTTCCTCATGCGGAGAAGGGTTCCTGCCACTCCCTCATGATTTGCTTTGTGGGATTCCTGTGCCAGCAGTGTAGACACCCATGCTTCAAATGGTAAAACTGGCACTGCTGTCTTCTCTTCGTTGAACGTCTGAATTCTGCCTCCACAAACTAGCAATCCAGAGTTTACATCTTTATATACTGCCAGTCTGCTTAGAGTTATGTCTGAAAAAACTGTACCCTTTTGAGCTGCAAGGAAGATGTCTTTAAGTGCATCTTCTCGTTCTTTGACAGTTAGCACAGCTTGCTTGGGTGATTTTATCTCCCACTTTGATTGTTTAGGGGCCTGGCACTTCCTCTTCAGCCACTGCTTGGCAGCTAGACATACCCAGGCAACGACTTTCACCAGTTTGGACAGGCTACTGGATCTTCTTACTTCCACAAGATCTTTAACCCAGCCAGTGGGCTTCCTTTTTAGAAGAATTGGGTTTTCCACAGGTATTCCTTCTTGAGTTTCACTCTTTGGACTTTCCTGAGTGCCTCGTTGGTCTTCTTTCTGCTGACTCCTTCTTGCTTGAGCTCTTGTTAATGCACCTGAGAATACCTTCCTCTGGAGCTTGTTTACACTCTCCCTGGCATGAGCTGCTACCTCTCCAGCTGATCTTATAGGCCACTTCTCTACTGGCCACTTCAGGAACTCTGGTCCATTTTGCCATGTGGAATTCTCCTTCAAATCTTCAGGAGCACCCCCTCTTGTTATAATGTCAGCTATGTTTAGATCTCCACGGATCCACCACCAGTCTTGCACTAGTCCAGCTTTCTGGATTTCACCCACTCTATTTGCAAAGAAAGTTTTGTACCCATAGCTGACTCTTTGAATGGCTCCCAAGACCGTTTGACTGTCGAGTAGATGGAACCATCTCTCGATCTTCATTCGAGCATGCTTCTCCACATACTTCCTGATCCTGGCTGCAAAGACAGCACCACAGATCTCAGCTTTTACAGCTTCTCCCTTCTGATCCAGGGGTGTCAGCTTGGCTTTTGATTCAACGAATCGAATTTCAATGCCTTGACTTGTCTCCCATCTTAAGTACATCACAGCTCCATAGGATTTATCACTTCCATCAGAGAATGTGATGCCCCAAGGTTTCCCTTTCCAGCCAGCTGGTGTGAGGCTCCTATGGAATTTCACCTGTCCAAGCTGCACATATTCTTCAAAAAGCTGTATGGCTTCTTCTCTAAGGCTTTCTGAGAGAGGTTGGTCCCAGGTTTCTTGGGTTAGTTTCCCACCCCCTCCCTCTTGGAATGCCTTTCTTACAAGAATTTGTCCTTTTTGTTTGGCAGGTGTAATTAAGCCAATTGGGTCATACAGTCCAGCCACTTGACTTAAGAGAGCTCTCCTAGTCAGTGGCTTAGGTGTTTCAGTTCTCACCTCCTCCTTGAGAAGATCTTTCCCAACTCTTATTTTCTTCTTCCTTTTGGAAAAGTTAACTGAGGTTAACACGTGGAGCTTGTCTTCATCCACTTGGTAGCCTATACCCAAGGCTTTGTTATCTTCGTCCCTCATTTGATTTGGAAGAATTAAGGTTTTACCTTGTGTCTCTCTTAGATCTTCCATCTCCATTCCTTGCCTCCCACTTTGCCCTGACCGGACCCATGGTTTTAAGAAGAAACCTCCAGCTTTCAAGATCTCTTCAACATTTGCTGTGATTTTGTCAAGTTTATTTAGGTCATTTTGGGAGGTTAAGAGGTCATCCACATAACTGTCCTCTTCAATGACTCTGCGCTCATCCTCCAAGTGAAGAAAGTTGGGCAGGCGTGCTGTTTCCCTCATAGCCAACTGAGCAATGCAACCAGCAGGTCTGTCCCCAATGTTGACTCTGGTAATTGCATATTCACTTATCTCTTCATCTGGGCTGTCCCTCCAGAGGAACCTGTGAAGATGCATCTCACGCTCCTCCAGCCATACAGAGTTGTACATCTTTTTGATGTCTCCTAAAGATGCATACGTCCCTTCTCTGAACCTCAGCAGGACAGCTCTGATAGGGTTGAGAACGTCTGGTCCCTTCAGAAGAAGATCATTCATACTCATGCCTTTGTATTTCTGGCTACTATTCCATACAATACGAATTGGTGTTGTCACCGAATGAGGGTTTAGCGCCACCAGGTGGCTTACATACCACACCGGTCCGTTCCACTTGTCCATGATTTTGTTGGTGAGTTTTATGGCTGCGCCTCGTTCGACCATCTCATGGATCTGGGTAGCATATGCGATTTTCCAGTCTGGCGCTCTGCTTAGTTGCTTTTCCATCCTTAAGAAACAAGCCTGGACTGCACCTTTGTTATTTGGGAGAGAGGCTGGATCTACCGTCCAAGGATACTTTGCATCCCAATGTGGAGCTGATGTATGAGCATCCCCCTTCTTGTAGGCGAGGCCTCCTTTAATGATCTCCAGTTCCCTTTCCTCTGCCAGGGTCATTTCTTTTCCTCCTGGTGGACAGTTTCCACATCGGCATCCTCCACATCTTGGCTCACATGCAGCGCCGATGCTGTCCCAGTGCCACCACTCAAGGAACTCACGGTTACTGGCAGCTGTAAATTTGCTCTGGGCCACATCCTCCTGCTGTAGCTGAGTTGTGTCAATTGTTGGACTTGTGATTTCTTGATATTTAACAGCTGCTGTCCTCATGGAGCGAGCGAAGTGTGTTTTGGACTCATATGCTGCAACCTCCACTTCTTCAAATAAGTCAGGATGTGCTCCACCCACTGTCTTCCCCAATGGACCCTCCCACAAGACGAGGTCTCCGATGATTTTTACCCTCTGGGGAGCGAGTCTTCCCTCTCGGTGGCTAATGAGAAGTTCAACCTCTTCTGGCCTTTCCAATTCTTTAAGTTTGACATCTGGAAAGAATTTTCTCAACTTCTTAGGCTCAATTACTTGATGCACTCTGGCGATTTCATCCAAACCGTAACAGACCATTTCATGAGCTCTCTCTGTTCCTTTAGGTGTCTTGACTCTAACTTTGAGGAGATACCTTTGTGTTTTCACTTCCATGGCCATACCACCAACCCCATGCACAACTAAAGTTATCTTCTCATGTCTTAACCTCAGTCTTTCAGCAGCCTTATGGGTAATGTAATTTGTATCTGAAGCAAGGTCAATTAAAGTCCCAATCTTCTGCCCTGCGTTTGCAGTAACTTGCATCAACATCATGATGACAGGAATTTCAGAAAGCCCATGCCTCTGCAGAAGCTCAGACTGGCCTGAAGCATCGAGTGTCACTGCAGTTTTGTTGGTGTTGGTGAAAGCCTTTCTGCATCTCTCTGCCATTTCTGGGGAAAGTTCAGACAAGATCTCCTCTTGTTCCTCCGTTAGTTTGCTTTCACCTTTGCCGTCTTTTCCACGCTTTTTCTCTTCCCCTCTTCTGACTTCTCCTTTTGGGCAGAGAAAAAAATGGTGGTCTGGGGCACCACCTTCCCTTTTACAGTCTTTATTTCTGCATAGGAAAGTATCTCTGCAGTATCCATCTTCATCATGGCATCCGAGACATTTTCTGCATGCTCCCAGCTTTCTCAAAGCAGCTTTTTTTTCAGGTAGCTTAAGTCTTTTGAACTTTCTACAGAAGAAAATTTTGTTGTTGTGCCCACTTTCACCACAGACACCACATACCTCATCAAGCTCTTCTTTCTTTGTGGTTTTTGTTGAGGCAATCTTTCGATCATACTTTTTTTCTGAACGATCGAATTTCTCTACCTTCTCCACAGTTCTGAGCTGTTCGAGTCTCTCTAGTATTTCTTCTTGACTTTTCAGGAATTTCAAGAGCATGACAAAGTGGTTGTCTGATGTGACATTGTTTCGGGGTTCAACCATGAACATCACCCAGTCTCTTTTAATAAAGTCAGGCAACTTGCTTTCAATGGTTTTAATTACCAGTGGGTTCTTTATGGCTCCAGAGTTTCCTAACTCTGTAAGATCTGCTAGGGCTTTCTCTACTGACTGTATGAGGTCAATGACCTTTCTTGGCTGGTTCCCTTTAACATGTGGCATCTTCTCCAGCTCTTCAAGGATTTCCACTGTGATGGTTGACTTGTTGCCATATCTGTTTTCCAGGACTCTGAACATGTCATAGGCAGTGGTGTAGGTTGAAAGTCTGAGGTCTTTTGAGATTTTGTCATCCACACTCGCCAAGAGTTGAATTTTCTTAACTTCAATTGATCCAGATGGCTCTCCCTGTTTTTGCAGGCTTTCCCAGTCTTTCCTCCATCTGTGATATTCTCTCTTGCTTCCATTGAAGATAGGTAGAGAAGTTGGCTTGATTCTCACTATTGGAGTAGATGTTGCCGGTAGGGGTAGTGGTTTCACTCCTGTACCTTGCTCGTTGATCGTCCGTGCAGTGGCAAATTCAGCTTTCCTTAACTCAAGCCTGTAGTAGGATGTTCTTACGTCCTTGACTCTTCCATCTACTTCGTCCTTTAATTCTACAGGGATCCATCTCTCCCATGTTGACATTGCTGAGCTGGCCTCTTTTATTCTCTTTTCTAAGAGAGCGAGGTGCACTTCATAGCCCTCTAAATTGGCACTTTCCACAGGTACATCAGCCGCTTTATCATTAGCTTTTTCTGCTTCCGAGATTGCCACAAGAAGTTCACTCTTTCCATACCTCGACCACAGGTTTGTTTGGACAATGTCCCTTATCTCCGCCAACTTTGTTTCACCTTCATTTACAGATCTATCAATGTCGGCCTCTTGCTGTTCATCCAGACCTGCTTCCTTATCTTCAGTCTTAATGTCAGCCTCCAGTCCAATCCTGTAGTCATCATTGGCATCGAGCATCTTTCTGAAAAAGATTAAAAACTTAGTGAATTCCTCCCTTAACTCCACTTGAAGCATACTGCTTGCTCCTCTTGAAATGAAGTTGGCTTGTCTGGTGAAGCTGCTTTTTGCAGTGGTCCTCTCCTTCTTGAGCTGCTGGACCGACTTCCCCAAGACATCTTCCGCCATCTTGACTTCCTCTGCGTCAACAGCTTATTTCTGGATCTGAAGCCGTTTATCCTCAGGACCAGGCCGCTCCGCCTGGTTTACAACTGTCAAGTTCTACTCCTGTTCAATCTTCCAAAGGACACAAGGACAACTCAAATTTCCGACTCAAATCACTTTTATTTTCCTTTTAGCTTTGTCAGTGATTGTTCTGTTCACTGAATTAGGTTGTAAACCTTTAAAGACAGAGAACAAAAGTTACCATTTTTAATTAAACATTTCAGTTAAACATTTTTAGTGAATTTTAAATAAGTTCAATTGAACATTTTAAATACATTTTGTGATTAATTACCCACTTAAGCCTTCTACATTGAATAAAGAACCCACCCAACAAAAATTCAATGAAATCAATGCTACAATGTGTTCCTTAACCAATCCAGACAGCAATTAAACATAGTTCAAACATATTAAGAAGCATTTCAAACACCATGAAAGTAAATAAAACATTTCACCAACCATTGGCATCTTTGGACTGAACCTACGAGTGAGTGAACTTGGAGTGTCTTCTCTGTGAAGTCCGTTTGTTTAAATGACTGAGGACCTCATGTCTTTCCAGGTGCTCAAAATCAGTGATAATAACTGATCAGGTAATAAGCAACCGGTTTGCTATTGCTGGTGCATTCTGGGAAGTGTAGTTCTTTGACACTAATTTCTGAGATTCAACTCAACACACATGATCCTTCAGAAATCATTCTAATATGCTGGTTTGCTGCTCAAGAAACATTTATTATTATTATTATTATTATCAGTTGAGTACATTTTTTTCAGGATTCTTTGATGAACAGAAAGATCCAAAGATCAACATTTATCTGAAATCAAAAGCTTTTGTAACATTATACGCTATACTTATTCAAAAGCTTGGAGTCAGTATAATTTAGAAATTATAGAAATGAATACCTTTATTAATACTTTTATTTAGAAAGGATGCTTTTAATTGAAGACATTTTATCATCACTTTTGATAAAAATCTACTCAGCTGTTTTCAACATAATAATAATAAATAAATAAATGTTTTTGGAGCAGCAAATCAGAATATTAGAATGATTTCAGAAGGATCATGTGACTGGAGTAATGATGCTAAAAATTCAGCTTTGAAATCACAGGAATAAATTCCATTTGAAAATATATTCAAATAGAAAACAGTTAATTTAATTATTAAAAATATTTTACTGTTTTTGCTGTATTTTGGAACAAATAAATGCATGTTTGGTGAGCAGAAGAGACTTCTTTAAAAAACATTAAAAATCTTACTGTTCAAAAGCTTTTGACTGGTGGTGTATGTAATATTTTAAAGGAATATTAGCTTTGTTAGTTAATTTGTTAATGCTTATATTCATATTAGTTCCACTGTATTATGAATAGAAAATGTAAAAACAAAATAAGTAAAATGCATTCGACTTCAGATTACTTCACTTTTGGTATTAAATGCTAACATGGAAAGTCAGAAAGCAGTTGATTAGAATTTTTACATTTCTTCCCATAGGAAAGGAAAATGCACAAATATGATCTCAATTGTTTCTCTCATATGATTAAATTGAGAGCGAATGGATACTTTTTCTTAAGTCTTCTGCTTCTCATATTTTTTCTTCCCAGAAAACACTCACACATCTCTTTTTTTCTGTGATTTGCTTGGATTTGTCTGCACAAAAACAGAGATTTCAATATTTGAGATTCTTAATGAGACATTTAATAATATTCTTTTGAGACCAAACCATATTAGCTGTGTTATCCACATTCATTATATAGCTCTGCTCTTGCACTGTATGTCAATTATTTCATTTATTTCTATGCGTCCCCATAATATGAAGCAATTTACCTTAATGATGTCTTCCTGTCCAGCAGGGGTTTGTGGTCCCACTGCTCTCTCTCTGGTGAATGAGGCTCAGTTTCTGCTTATTAACAGAGCCAGTGTGTCTTTTCTGCAAGAACACATTGCCAGAAGGTATTTTGTATAAATATAAAGGCTTTTTCTTCAAGAAAGTGCTGTTTATTTAGTAGTATAACAATTGAGGATACCCAAATGTGATTATCTATTAGATGACTTTTAAATTGCCTTTTTTAAATTTTGTCAGCCAGTATTCTGCATATATAAAGTACATTATTATTTTGGGATGTTTTTTGCATGTTAAAGACACGATAGTGAGAATGAAGGAACATGGCATGACATGGAGCAGCTCATTCAGCGTTTCAGGGCAAATCTGGTCATCTCTGGACAGGAGGCGTTTGCAGAGGACGACTGGTCTCACTTCACAGTAGGAGACACATAATTTCAGGTTAGAGAAAACATTTGATATAATAGACATAGTCTAATCAGCCAGAATTGAAACAGATGTTCAGGTCTCTTCTTGATGTTTTGTTTAAGGTGAATGGGAGATGTGACCGCTGTCAGATGACTGGAGTTGATCAAAAATCAGCCACTAGGACCCAAGAACCCCTTCGTTCTCTTTCTGAATGCAGAGGTGGAAAAGTCTGTAAAAACAAAACTCCTTATTCTTGTTTTCTTCCTTTAAATGCTTTTACAAGAAGACAGAAATGACATTTCCAATACATGAATTATATATTGCATAACTTCTCTTTTCTCCTCTGCTCTTGCTCTTAGGTGACTTTTGGTGTTTACTTGGCTCACCAGTCAGCAAGGAACACCACTGCTGTCCTCGTCTTATCCGTAGGGGCCCGTGTTATTTCACAAATATCAGAATCTACTGATAAACCCTAGAACTGTATTGTAATTTAATTTTTGTAGTTTGATTTTTAAACTGTGCTAACAGTCACATTTTATTTAAATGAATGTATTTTATATGATATATTTGTATTAATAATATGTCAATTTAATGTAAATATTTCATACACTTTGAACAGACTTTATACATTTTGTGTATTCACTATGAAATATATAACATTTTTGTGTCTTGTAAACATGCTATTTAGCTATAGGAGCTGCAAAATCCACTATTTCCACAGTTTAAAATGCAGCCTTTTCTTAGATATCAGATCATGTTAGACTTGTATCACTGCTGTGATTACTTAAGGAAGTACACATTTTCTTCTGCAGAACATTTCCTCAATGTAATTATCATGCAATCTCCTTGCAGAGGATGTAGCAATTATTGCATATTTAGAATAAGCCTGAAATGGATGTGGTCTGTCAAATTTTAGTTAATATTTTAACTAATTAATCAACACCATAGGGTGCTTGCAGGAAGTATAAAGTTGTGAAAGTATGTTTAATCTGAGGTAAACCATTAGAGTGTAATAAATCTCTACATCACAGGCTCTAAAAGTGAATTGATGTGCTATTGTGAGGAAATAACAATGGCACATAGTCAAAGAAATACTGGACTCATATTGAAAAAAAAGATCTCAGGCTCTAATAACTGGGCTTAATCATTGATAAATGGTACAATAAGGTCAAAGTCTGGGATGCCATATTGTGTGATCCGTTCAGGTTAGGCAGATTTCTTCTACATGTTAAGTAAGACAAGAATGACTACACTAAATACACACACACACACATATATATATTTATTTATATATATATATATATATATATTACACTAGGATGGCTGTGAAATAAAGTGTTATTGTTAGTTGTGTAATGATCAAGACCACCAGACCATCAAATTACAATAAAATAATATCAAACAACCCTCACACCTTCTCCAAGAAATCTCTCCCACACTTTTATCAGCATTCACACACATCATCAACACATCTCTCCTCACAGGCACCTTCCCTGTTTCTCTCCTTCCATTCTTAGCCAAAACCCTTGAACGAGTTGTTTTCAACCAGGTATCATTGTTTCTTTCACAGAAAAACAAACTGGATGCCAACCAGTCAGGTTTCAGGAGTGGCCATTCAACTGAGACTGCGCTGCTGTCAGTCACTGAAGCCTTACAGATTGCAAAAGCTGATTCCAAATCATCGGTCCTTATTCTGCTGGATCTATCTGCTGCTTTTGACGCTGTCAGTCATCAGATCCTCCTGTCCACCCTCTCATCTCTGGGCATCACAGGGATTCCTCTTCACTGGTTTGAATCCTATCTCACTGGTAGGTCGTTCAGGG
>JAFVLL020006755.1:0-17463 GCA_021397915.2 Tor tambroides
CACAAAATAATATATTTTGAGAAATGTGTTTTGTTTTTTTCTTCATACAGCTTTCTTCAGAATATCTTCTTTTATGTTTCACAGAAGAAAGTCATACAGGTGTTGAACAACATGAGGGTGAGTATATGATGACAGAACTTGTATTTTTGGTCCTGAGCTGGTTTAAGCTGGTCATGTGCTGGTCCTAAGCAACTAGTTCCTGCTCAGGACCAACTTAAACCAGCTCATGACCAACTAAGGACCAGCTCAAACCAGCTGCCATGCTTCAAAACATACCTAACCAGCATATGCTGTTCTTTTTTTCAACAGAGTTAAAAACTTAAGTAAAATACTTTAATTTATGTGACTAATTTGACAATATAGTACACTATAATGAATCCAACTTTCCAACAAGGACCATTTGGACGAATATTGGTTCAATAAATGAATCAGACTTTCCAATAAGTGAGCAAACTATTTGAACTGATTCACTAATGAACCAGATTCACCCATTCTGTGAGACCAGTAAAGATGGAGTGATTCACTAGAATATTGAATGCGTGCAATTTTCTCAGCACAAAAGCTTTGTTAAGAAGATCTGAACTACTGTTGCTCCTGAAAAATGTAGCTAAGCTACAGTAGTAGCACTGCAACTTTTAATTAATTACTAACCGTGTAGACTCGGAGGAAGATTACAAGGGCTGAATGTACCATTTGTGATGCGGCCATTGCAGTAGTTTTAATTTTAAGCAATCTGTGAGTTTCAACAAACCACTGGGGAACTGTTTAGAGGTTACTGTTACAATTAAAATGGTTTTCTAAATGTAGACACTACTATTAGCTATGTCCAGGTCTGTATCATAAATCTGTCTGTTCACACTTTAAATAATTGTGGGCATTCCCCCATATGTAGTCAGATTGCTTTTTGTCTTTTATGTTGAGTCCCTGGAGTGAAATTCCTCCAGTACATTCTTAAGTCAGCACTTATTTCTCACACACCCAAAACAATGCTCATTCTGCCATCACTGAGGCTGCTTATTGAGGTGTCAGCACAAATTTCTTGCTCCTTTACTTCTGTTTACGGTTACATATAATGTGCTGAAGACAAATTATGGCTCAGGAGAGAATAATAAAACTGGCAAGTGTGTGTGCCTGCTAGCATATATCTCCATGTGTGTTTTCCAGGTTTAAAACACAGTTGAGCATGAATGTGTGAGAAGTAACAGAAAAGCGACAGCAAACACTTCTTGATGTTGTCATTTAAATGACAATCACATTTCAAGATCTTTGAAATCTGAACAGCATGTGTTTGAAATCCTTTTCATAGTAACAATGTGTTAGAATTTGACTGTTCGAAGAATACTGATATATAGTCCAACAGCAATAGGAGTTTACACTGTTGTATCACTCTGCTTGTCTTGTTTTTGTTCCAAGTAGGCTGTCCGTTTGTGTACCTTCGTGGAAAGACTTTTTTCTTTTTCAGCAGATTGCATCATTATGCCAGTAGGTGGCAACAAATAGGATTTATCTTAGCCTTGCCTGCCACATCTCCAAGATCAATCGAAGGCTGACTCAGTCCGAAGGATCCTTGGAAGGCAGCCTTCATTTTGGATCCTTAAATTGGAGTATTTTAAAGAATGCATCTAGTGTATCCTTTGCATCCTCCAATCACCCACAATCCTTGGCACACATTTCAATTCACAAAAAAGAACTGACGGAAAATGAGTCGGCACTGAGTTTGTCCAATTTTATTATGAAATGCAATATAAAATGTTTTTGGAGATGAAGGCATATTTTCTTTTGTTGTAAATTAATCACATAATGCTAAACTGCCTGTAATATGCTCCACTGGGAGACCACAGATGGTTGTTATTCATCGTTTTACATGATTAGAAAGTCAGATAATATAAAGTATTTTTCACAAATTAATTTTGAATACTATTTTTGTGCCATTACCAAGGGTGCAGAAACACCCTCGTTGCCATGTGGAGTTCCTAGACCATATCATTCTGGTATTTAATGTTGAGGACTCTAGCCTAGAAACATCAGAAGGACTGATGCAGCTTTTCAGATTGAGAAACACCAATTGAATCATTTACTCAGCTGATTCATTCAAAATACTTATTCATTCAAGAATGAAACAAGCGAATGGCTGTGTCCAAAGGAAGTAAGTTCTTCTTTTCAATGGAAGGTGAAGTGTCCATTAAAAATACTTGGTTTCAACCCAACTTTGGGTCAAATATGGATTAACCCATCTTTTAGGTTAAAAATTTAATTAAAAAATTTAACCTAACAGTTGGGTTAGTCCATATTTGACCCAAAGTTTGGTTGAAACAGCCCAGCATTTTTTAGAGTGCACGCACACTTCAGAATCTTTCCGGAAGTACAATAACAGGTCATGCGGTACATTTTGCCCACTGTTTTATGAATACTATGAATTTGGACATCATTACTCTTTTCACATACTGTTTTTTTGCAACCTATACTGTGAGGAAGTATGCATAAGCTGATGCATCCACAGTCTTTATAAGTGAGTCATTGAATTATTCATTCAACCAATTTGTTCAAAAACAGTTTCATTCACAAACATCATTATTATTGCATGTTATTGTGTGAGACACACTAGTGTTGTTTTTGGCGGCCTGTTTTAATTTTAGTTTTAGTCTAGTCTTTGTGTGAAGCTGTCATTTTAGTTTTTATTAGTTTTAGTCACGTTCATACACTTTTTAGTCTAGTCAAGTTTTAGTCAACTAAAAGTCTGAGCATTTTAGTCTTATTTTAGTCAGAATTATCCACGACTATTTCGTCTAGTTTTAGTCGACGAAAACTGATGACATTTTAGTCTAGTTTTAGTCGACGAAAACTGATGACATTTAGTCTAATTTTAGTCAATGAAAATTGTATTTTAGTCTCTTTTTAGTAATGCAGTTCTATTTAACCCAGTCAATATAGTATAACTACCTAGTAGTATAGACGAAACCAAAATTTTCTTTTAGCCAAACCCATTTCAAACAAGGTTATCTTATTATATTATTGTTACCTTATAGACTCAAGAATACATCCATTCCAGACACGGAAGATGCTCTGATTTGAATTTACAACATTTATTTTACCAACCAAACATGTTAGAAGTACACACACATAAATTTTCTCCCAAAGACGAACCCCTGCTGGCCAGCCATCGGTACTTTGTTTGTTGTCGTCTTCTAAATAATGCCGCGAGTGGGGCTTGAGGAAGTGACATCGCCTGCGTCTGCGCAGTGCGACCTGATGCAGCCACTGAAGTGAGACACAGGAAACAGAAATACTGCAAAATAATAATAATAATAATAATAATAATAGTAATAATAATAATAAATAAATAAATAATAATGCAACTAAACGAGACGAAATAACGTCTCGTTTTGGTCAACGAAAATGAAGAGACATTTTAGCATAGTTTTTATTTTGTAAAGCACATTTAGTCTCGTTTTTATTCGTCAACAATATTGCATTATACATTTAATTATAGTCATCGTCACATGACCAGCATTTACATTTCGTCTCGTTTTCGTCACGTGATAAAGGTTCGTTGACGATGATATTTAGTCATAATTTTTGTTGACGAAAGCAACACTAAGACACACAAGTTAATTCTGGTTTTGTTTAAAACTATTTTCATTTGCAAAGCAAAAATAGAAAAAAAAATGTTAATATTGCAATATGTTTATTGAACAGCTATCTAAAAACAATATCACACTCGCATTTGTGCATGTTGTTTTGAATATCTGCATAGTTGTCATTATTGTCAGCTGTTCACCACAGGGGTTCTTTAAATATGTTTCTTAAGCGATTCAAGCATATGAGACTGATACATGTGACAATAGATTTCTCTTTGAGTTGATTTGAATGAACCTGTTAAATGAGTCCCTAAAGTAAAAGTTTCTCTCTGTGATCTTACTATGTCTTCCTCAAGAGGCAATATACATTTTTGGCAGCATCAAGTTAATAAGGACAAATTCTTAATCATGAAAAGCTTTTCTGAGATATATGTCTGCAGAAAATAAGCTGTCTCTGCCTGTGCCTCAATAAAAATTATACTTTTTTAATACTCTCTGTCGTGCTTAATCACAGCTAATTAAACTTTCCTAGCTAATACCTATCACAGGGGGATTAATTCCAGCAGATGGATAAACTGGGCTTTAAGGTGCTTGTTTTCACACAGTCGCTGACAAAGTCAGGGCAAGGTCACATACTGTAGATAGTGAAAATCTGCCCCTAAGATCGAATGGCCCCTTTAGATAGAGCCGAAAGCCTACTCAAGGGGCAGCGAGGATGAAAGCAAATATGGAGGAGAGGGGATAGAGAGAGAGAGAGAGAGAGAGGACACAATAGAAAAGTGATGGGCCTCTGCAGAGAAGAAAAAAAGAAGAGATAATAGTGTGTGACAGGAACACGATGATGAGAAGGTGATGCATAGAGTGTAATATTTCAGGGCTGATATACACTGATCTGTTCACAGTGAGCAGCAGACAAGTCCCTTTTTAATTTCATGCATTTTGATACATTTTGGAATAAGCAGTGCTGCACTTAATAGACTGTTTTGACATTCTTAAGCAGATTCAAAAGTTTTGTTGCACAATTGTATTTCTGCTTCTCACAAAACACATATTTTGACAATTTCAACCTTGGTATTTTATTAAACAGAATATATGTCTATACATTTACATTACATTTGTTACACAATGTAAGTCATTTTTGATAAAAGCTTGTACCAAATGCATACAAGTGTAATGTAAATGTATAGATGTACATTCTATTTAATAAAATACCGAGGTTGAAATTGATTCCAAATTTGACAAGCACACTGTAATTTAAAATACATTTCTCAATATATTTTAAATTACAGTACACTTGTTAAATTTGGAATTAATTTCAATTGAGTTAGCAAACAGGATGCAGAATTTCACATTTTAGTTTGAATTTAAATTCTTATAACTGCAATTTTAATATGAAATGTTGGCTTGAAAAAAGCCCTTTTTAAAAGTTTTGAAAAATGCATATAATTGGACAATTTGCATCAAAGTTGAAATATTTGAAAAACTAGCAGACAGTGGGGATGATGGATGGATGGGTGCTTGAAAATGCCACATAGAACATTTTATTTAGTTTACTTATTTAATCGTATTTCATAAATTAACTGTAGTGGGGCTTTTTGCATCTGTGTCTATATACATATGCAGATTGTTACGGGGCTGACGAGACGTGAGACGTGGGGATCCATATGCAAAGCTTTATTGATAAACATGGTCAAAACACAGGCAGGGTCGGTACACAGCAAACAGGTTTGGCAAGGGCAAGACACAGCAATCCGTGGGGCAAGCGAGGGCCTAATTACTGGCGAACAGTATCCAAAGGGTAAGGTGAGAGAGAACCTTCAGAGACGGCACTACTAACCAAATCAAAAGTAACAGAGTCCAAACGGCAAGGCAAAGGGGTAAATCCAGGAAACAAAGGCAGGGTCAGACACGGCAAGAATAACAAGGCAAGGCAAGGCGAGACTATGACTAGAACTAGGGCTCCGTAAAGCAGCTATCACTACGAGAGAGATCAACGCTAACAATACTCGGCAATGATGTTGGAAATGTCCATGGCTTAAGTAGTGTGAGTGTGATTGTGGTGACTGGAATCAGGCATGTCGTCAGTGAAATGGATTGTGGGAAGTGCAGTCCAGTGTGCTGTGCTGTGAGAGTCCGTGAGGTGAGTGGGTGACTCCTGGTGGTGATTGTCCAGAATGGCATGGACCCGATTCAGACATAGCCCCCCCAAGGAGCGTTTCCAGACGCTCTTATAATCCAGAGGGCGGGGAGCTGGAGGCGGAACAGGGGATGGGTACGGAGGCCAGGTCCGCAGGAAGTGGGAAGACCAGGACTGGGGCAGGATCGGCAGAGCAGGAGACCCAGGCGGAACCGGAGACCAGGACAGAACAAGAGCCCACCAGGGCAGAGCAGATGACCACCAGACCGGAGTAGAAGACCACCACGGCGGAGCAGAAGACCACCAGACCAGAAGACCACCCAACCCAAGTGGCAGACTGGGCAGGAAACCATGGTAGACTGACCTGGGAGAAACAGAAACAGAGAAGACACAGGCCACCACGGCGGAGCAGAAGGCCACCAGACCGGACTCAGAGGACCACCACGCAGAGCAGAAGACCACCAGACCTGAGCTGAAGACCACCACTTGCGGCGCGCAGACGGGACTGGAAACCATGGCAGAGTCTGAGATCTGGGGAAATGGACAGACAACACAGGGAGAGCAGAGACAGACAACACAGGGAGAGCAGAGACAGACAATGCAGGGAGAGCATTCATAGTCTCAGGGTCAAGGGCCAGGCCGACAGAACAGGGCAAGAGTTCACAGACGGCCTCTTTAGCCGTGACTGGACAGGGCGAGAGCTCACAGACGGCCTCTTTAGCCGTGACTGGACAGGGTGAGAGTTTGCAGACGGCTTCTTTAGCCGTGACAGGCCAGGGCGAGAGCTCACAGACGGCCTCTTTAGCCGGGACAGGACAGGGTGAGAGTTTGCAGACGGCTTCTTTAGCCGTGACAGGCCAGGGCGAGAGCTCACAGATGGCCTCTTTAGCCGTGACGGGACAGGGCGAGAGTTCGCAGACGGCTTCCTTAGCCGTGACTTGAGCTACGGGGAGTTCTGGAATGGCCTCTGTGGCCGTGACAGGACAGGCAGTGAATTCAGGAATGGCCTCCGTGGCCGTGACAGGGCAGACAGTGAGTTCAGGAACGGCCTCCGTGGCCGTGACAGGGCAGACAGTGAGTTCAGGAACGGCCTCCGTGGCCGTGACAGGGCAGACAGTGAGTTCAGCAGTGGGGCCACCACTTCGGGAGGTTCTGCAGCGGAAGCCGCCACCTCTGGTGGTTCTGCAGTGGACGCCGCCTCCTCTGGAGGTTGCTCTGCATGAAGCCGCCACCTCTGGAGGCACTGGAGCAGACTTGTGAACAGAAGAGGCCTCAGGAACAGCCTTTGGCCTGAGAGGAACTGTGGAGTGCAGAGACACCCACACGCACACAATGGCGACCGGGCCATTGCAGGACACTGAGTCGTGGGGAACAGTCTCTGTAACAGCCGTGCTGAGGCCCTGGGAATGCCAGCTGCTCGCACTGATATCAATGGTGGGTCCATTATACTGGTAATCAGACAGGGAACTCGAAGGACTGACCTTAAATCTCTGGTGACGAAATCTGGCAGCTCAGCGGAGACGTGACGAGGCTCTGGCTGAAGAGCCGAGACGTGACGAGGCTCTGGCTGAAGAGCTGAGGCGTGACGTGACTCTGGCCTGACAGTCGTGGCGTGAGCGGGCTCTGGCTTGACCGGCGTGACGTAAGCAGACTCTGGCTTGACTGGCGTGACGTGAGCAGACTCTGGCTTGACGTGAGCAGACTCTGGCTTGGCAGGCGAGACGAGAGCAGACTCTGGCTTGGCAGGCGTGACGGGAAGAGGTGTTGTTATTGCCGCCATTTTGCGAGTGAGTGCGGTGTCGCGTTCCTCCGCGACACCCACAGTGAACGAAGAGCCCACACACAGCAACACATAATCCATGAATTGGGCGAGTGACGCACGGGGACCTTCACGGAGGAGCTTTGATCTCAGCGGTTGGTTAAGGCCGTCACAAAACAGATCAATCAAAAAACAGTCCGTCAAATCAGAGTCATTAGCTAACTCTAGGAATTCCTCGATGCATTCCTCCAGCGATCGGGTACCCTGCTTGAATCGTTAATAGCTAGAAAGCTGTGTCCACTCGAAGAATGTTTGCTTGAAAAGCCGCTGGATCCTCTTGTGGCCGAGTATTCTGTTACGGGGCTGACGAGACGTGAGACGTGCGGATCCGTATGCAAAGCTTTATTGATAAACATGGTCAAAACACAGGCAGGGTCGGTACACAGAAAATGAGGCTCATGTAAGGCAAGATGGCAGCAATCCAGGCAAGCGAGGGCCGACGATCGGCGAACAGTATCCAAAGGGCAAGGCAGAGAGATAATCCAGAGACGAGAGCAATAATCCAAACGGGGTGCGAACAGAGTCCAAACGGCAAGGCAAAGGGGTAAATCCAGGAAACAAAGGCAGGGTCAGACACGGCAAGAATAACAAGGCAAGGCAAGGCAAGGCGAGACGAGACGAGACTATGACTAGAACTAGGGCTCCGTAAAGCAGCTATCACTACGAGAGAGATCAACGCTAACAATACTCGGCAATAATGTTGGAAATGTCCATGGCTTAAGTAGTGTGAGTGTGATTGTGTGATCATTGGAATCAGGTGCATGTCGTCAGTGAAATGGATTGTGGGAAGTGCAGTCCAGTGTGCTGTGTGCTGTGAGAGTCCGTGAGGTGAGTGGGTGACCTCTGGTGGTGATTGTCCAGAATGGCATGGACCCGATTCGTGACACAGATACTGTATGGTGTTTTGTAGTACAGTACATTGTTAAACGGTATGCAATAATAGCATATTTAGTGTATCATATTTATTAAAATCAAGCATCTTTATAATAATTTTGAATTACAATTAAGTAAATTGAATTCAGTATTTTTTTCTTCCTGTCATTCCAATTTAAATTCCAACTCTAAATTTCACACAATCCTGGCTCGCAGAACTCCTTTCTCTACCATTTGAGCAACATGAACATATATCCTATACATTAGAAATTGGAAGAAAGAAAGAAAGAAAAAAAAAGAGTAACATTTCTTACAGATAGTATCCCACCAAAAACCAGGAAATGTAATATATAATGGCATCATCCTAGTGAGATTACAGGCGCAAGGTATTGTTCAGTGTGTCATGTCTAGTTGCACAGACATCAGCCATAGAGGCACTGCAGGCCTCAGACAATCTGTGAGATCGCTGTGTGTCCCAGAAGATAAAGCGAGGAAGGACCATTAAGGGGAGGAAAATTGGATATCTGCGAGAAGTGGGAAAGAAAGAAAGAGGAAGGGAGAGATTGTAATTGGGAGTCTCATAGCGGATGCTGTGGATTGTGTGGAGAAATCAGTATCAAATTTAAGCCTGGGTCAAGGCTAAACTCAGTCTTTGTCTGGCAAGGGATATACCAAAGAAAAAATGGTTCTGCTTTCTTAGACTCTGAACAGCAGGGATAGATGATCGGCTTTCAAAACCAAATTTATGTACAAAGATTTAACTCCTTAAAATTTATCTGCCAACATCAAACACGAATATTTAAGCCATGTAACCAAGAATATACAGGCAATAGCCAATTTAGAGCAGCACTGGGCACTTATCTATCGCACAGTCACATTTACGATTAGAAATTCAGACTGCCTCCTCACTGAAAGTGTCTTTACATGTACGTTTTTCTAAACAGATCTCTGTGTTGTACTTAGTTAACTAAGTTGTTGTTTTCGTCAACTAAAATTCAGTGATACTTTACATATGCTATTCAGTAATAATTATTTCAGAGGAACTATTTGCACCCAGGAGGAACACTTTGAGGACACTTTGATGATGCTTATTCCACAGTTATTAATGTAATAAACATTTTTATACAACAGTTCGTTCTGGTCTTTGAATCTGATTGGCTGAGAGGAGTGCGATATTCTAGTAATAACAGAGCTCCAACCATTTCACCGTTTGTATCACTCCGCCTGCAGTATTTCTCACAGTAAGTGTCATGGCAGATGCCAAAATCCACTATAATTTTATAAATAATACTGTTTTGTGTAACGGAATGTAGTTTTAAGAGTTTTTTTAGGTGAGTATGTACTTGTTTAGACTTCAAATATGCGGATGGTTAATAAAGATATTGTCTATTTGAAAATTTGCTTTGACGTTTTCAGAGATGTGAGCTCCAGGGTATCAGCAGGTGGTCAGTGCTCATGAAACCGCCGAGAGCAGCCTTACCTGGCTCTGATGTCTCTATGATGGTTAAACATGAGATACATTTCATTTTGGGAAAATCTATTGGGCAATCTTTGGTCTCATTAATCTATTATTTGACCAGAGGGCAAAATCTCATCACGTTATATTATGTAATTTTAATGCTGTGTATCAGAGCGCTGCATTTGTACTTTTGACTTAATTCCCTAGCAAATTTTATGATGACTGTTGTTGTTGTTTATTAAATATTATTATTCAATAAATAATATTTTATATAAATAATAGCAGTATCTAATACTAGTATTTAGTATTGGGAAACTGTGCGTGTTCGTGATGGTGATTTTAGTTACCTTTTTCCGCCATTAGATGGCGACAAGAGACTGTTTTTATGAGTGAATCAGCAGAAAAACTTTTATATTGAAAGAGAAGAAACAGGGTTGTAAACAAGGAAGTTATTTTTATTTTCAACAACACCTTTAAGACACAGCCAACAAATGCACTGAGCAGCGCAGTCATCAGAAATCACACTTAACAGATGAAAGGATAGTACGACAAAGATATCGCTTTCCTCAGCTGACATTCAAACTAATGTTTTATTGTGAATATGATTGAGCTGGAGAATGAATGCTGTATCAGATGCAGGTAATCACACTTGCTCAGTTAATCTCTTTCTCATAATACTCTACATAATACAGTGAGCTTTTAATACAGTAATACAATAAGCTTTCAGTGAAGCAACTCAACATTCCTTCATTAGTTCTAAAGTGACATTTTCTAATTAGTAATGGAGGCTTGGTCTCAGCTGTTAAACTGTCAACTTTAGTTTTGAAACCGTGGCGGAAGGAAGTAGATTGCACAAAAGAAGGTTTTTAAAGACACTTCATTGTTGTTTCTTATGTATTTACACACTTGTGCCATCAAACTGTTGTACAAACGGAATATCACACTCATAGCAGTGTGATATGGCTGTATTACTTTGGTCAGAAGAGAGAAAGAAGATCGCCCGCACCCCCCTCATTTGAGAAGTCATTGAAATTCTATTGTAATTTTTTTTCTTTTGCTATTAGGGCAAATGAGAACACAAAAATATGACATTTATTATAGTTTCTGTTTACCCAACTATGATGACTTCCACTTCTGAGAACATGGAAATATGAAAAGGATCCATATAGTCTGGTGGAGCCAGAAAAAGAAATGCAAATCGGATGTTGTGACTTAGAGAGTAGTACACGTGTTTCCATATTTTGTGCAGTGGCACTTTTAAGGGAGTCTGAAGTTTGAATCTGTGATGGATTTTACACTGTGAATTGCATTGCAATTGTCCATAAACAGATACCTTAAACTTGAACAGCTGACGTAAATGTGAGTCATACATAGATATCCAGCTACAATACTTTAAATATTGTATACAGAAAAAAGGATCACATTGAAAGTGTCTTTTAAAACAAAAGCTCTTGATTTGTTATCAGTAAAGGTCCACTGCAAAAGCCAGAAATGAATGAGCCTGACAATTGTTTTATGTACCATGCATCAAGGGCTGTAACACTGAACACAAATGATGACATTCATCTGCGGCACTGTTTGAATTACTCATTCATTCAGTTTATCAGTGACGATTCAGTCAGGCTTTCTGAAAATGCAAATGAAGATGAAGTTGGAACAGAACAGCTGGAAATCTATTGCTAATGCACAATAGAAGCAAAAAAAACCAAAAACAAAACAGTTATACTCCCCGTGAATCCTTTCACTTTCAGCGCTGCAATCGAGCAGCTATTTTTGAACTTGCATGTCTCACATGTGCAGCACGATCACAAGGTGGGCCACAAGGCCACACAAAACCATTATGTGCTATTGTTCCAGCTTTTCTTTTATTATTTATTCAGTAAAGGTCCCCATTCTTCCAACTCTGATTTCAGGTCAGGTCAAGAGCTGGGCAGCATTCTCAGCCATGGGGCTGAACGGTAAACGGCAGCTTCATTGCTTGCAGCTGTGCGTTATTTTTTTTCACCCCCTGACCTCGTCTTTTGTGCTGTGCCATGTGAAGATATAATTGCTTAGACTAACTCTGTGTGTTACATTCATAACTCTGTGCTGTGTGTTACATTCAGAAGCGATCACGCTTATGTCCTATTCATTTGAAGGGTGCATGACTCTGAAAAGTGTTTTTTCAGAAAATACTTTTGTCATCTGTCTAACTTTATGAGACTTTTTGAATGCTTATTTTTTTCATCTTTTTACTGTAGTTTTTTATAATAATGGGTTACTAATTAATTTATTATAGTAATATTAGTTCAGTTAATCAAATGGAGGGAGTTAGGAAAGTGTCACGTGTGTATCTTGTTTCCCCTCCTCGTGTGACCTTATTTGGACTTCCTGTTCCGTTCCTCGTTTTGTTGTTATTAGTTGATTTGTTCCCAGCCCTGTGTTTAATTACTCCTCACCTGTTTCTGTTCTCCTTGATTTACTTCCTAGTGTTCTTAAGCCTTCATGTCTCACCCATCTCCCACGTCGATATTGGACATCTTACCCTGTGCTCCACTTTTCCATATGTTGTTCTTCATTAAAGGAAGATTTGGTTATTCCTAAATATACATCCTCGGCCCCTACATGTCTGACAGAATGCCGGACCCTCAGAGGCTGCCAGTAGTGAACTCTCCTCCCATTTTGTTTCCCATTTTGAAAAAGTTTTTGAATTGTGTCCCGTGTTTTCCCAGCTGCAGTGCAGTGTGCCCTCTCCAACCTCATCCAGCCAGGATCTCCCGTTCTTCGAGTATAAAGATTGTGGCTCTGAGAAATGCCGCTGGACAACGCGGGCATCATCCACCTTTTCCGGCATGGGGGCCAATTTCCACCATCCCATGGAGCTCCCAGACACCACGGGACTGTGTTGGAGAGAGGGAGGTGTCTGGGCCCGAGCCGGAACCAGCCCGCCGTCCGTGGTTCCCCCTCACCCGCCGCCATTCGCGGCTCTCCCGAGCCCGCCGCCATTCGCGGCTCTCCCAAGCCCGCCGGCCCTGAGTATGGCAAGCCCAGTGCCGGCTCCTCGACAGCGCCCTCTTGTGCCGACTCCTCGACAGCGCCCTCCTGTGCCGGCTCCTCGACAGTGCCCTCCTGTGCCCACTCAGCGCCCTCCTGTGCCCGCTCCTCGCAAGCGCCCTCCTGCGTCTCCACTGGTTCCGCCCAGCCCTCCTGCGTCTCCTATGTCTCCGCTGGTCCCGTCCAGCTCTGCGCTGCCAGAGTGCCCCCAAGGGTCCGTGCTGTCAGAGCGCACCCAAGAGCCCTCTCCTCCTGAGTGCCCACCAGAGCCCTCTCCTCCTGAATGGCTCCCAGAGGGGAACTTCCCCAAGAAAATTTGGGGGGGGGGCCATATAGCCATGGCCGGTGTGGCCAGGCCAAGGGCCAAGGCCATGGAACTCCCTGATCCACCATGGCCTCCTGAAAAATTAATATGGCCATGGTCTCCAGAGTCTCCTGCTCCACCATGGCCTCCTGAGGCTCCTGATCCGCCATGGCCGCCTGACCTGCCCTGGAGGTCATTCCAGTATCCTGCCCTGTGCCGGCCTCCAGGGCGCCCGCCCCCCAGTGGAACTGTTACGGCGCGGGACGCACCTACCGGGAGGGGGGCGATCTGTCACGTGTGTATCTTGTTTCCCGTCCTCGTGTGACCTTATTTGGATTTCCTGTTCCGTTCCTCGTTTTGTTGTTATTAGTTGATTTGTTCCCAGCCCTGTGTTTAATTACTCCTCACCTGTTTCTGTTCTCCTTGATTTACTTCCTAGTGTTCTTAAGCCTTGTGTCTCCCTGTCTCCCACGTCCGGTATTGGTTGTCTTACCCCGTGCTCCATGTTTCCATGTGTTTGTTCTTCATTAAAGGAAGATTTGATTGTATTCCTCAACTCCTCGCTCCTTGACCCCTACGTGCCTGTGACAGAAAGAAGCTTACTGTATGTTATTAAATAAATAAAAAACATATGCTTCTTTAGTACAGTGTTTTCTCCTTCTTTATTGGAATAACAGATCAAAAAGATTCACAGCATAATAACAACAGCTATAAAAGTTACAAAAACAGCAAAAAGCTAGGCATTTATGAAGGTTTTTAGAAATGCATAATAATGAATAACACTTTTATAAAACCACAGATGAAGGGTTTTCACAATTTTTGTTTACAGAGACTCTACTCATAGAAGAACAGTAAAGTTTGATTATATGAAACATGGGTGGTTCATAGCAGAAGCCTGCATTTTTTTTTAATGACTGTTTTCTCATATATAGCTATGTAGCCTTTTGATTACAGGACAGTGCTACATGCATAATTTTTCATGTACAAAACTTAACAAAACATGTGTCCCAAACAATAAGGTCGAATAGGGCCCAGTGGATGATTGGGATTTTAGGGATATGTCCTTGAGAAAGACTCCTATGTTTTTCATAGGAACCACTACACACTACACGTTGACTATCCAGTGGTGACTAAGAACTCACCACATAGAACATCGGGTGCAAAGTGTGCAGCTGAACCCGTGTGAAACATTTTTTAAGAAAAAGTTTGTTCCAAATTACCTTTAATGTTATTTTTTGAACGCGTCATTGAAACAACACTTCATCATAGCTGCTTCTTCCTCTTAAGTGCCGTGCTTAATTTATGCCATTTGGAACACACTGTTTCAATCTACAGTCTTAAAAATATTCTGTTTTCACACTGTAAATATTGGAAAGAGGGCCTCTTTCCAATATTTGTGTTATGTAAAGTTCTGTCTACTAAGATGATTTTACTTATTAAAAGTAGATGTATATTTTGCTGTCTTTAATATACCACAAGCTTATGTGTGCTGTTACAAGAAAAAAACAAAAAACTTGATAATATTTTTGTGGAAATAAGTGGTGTCATAAAATAGTCTGTCATTTTATAGTTTATTCTCATTTTTAGTTGAATTTGCTCTAATACTGTACATTACATTTGACATTGTGGTGCCTTAATTAACTGAGTCTAATTAAATTTTTGAAGTTCTCTTTGTTTAGAATATCTGATGACTTTGTATGAAAAATGAGCATCACACTGGGTAGGTGCATTTGTAATTGAGGCCAAGGTGTCCATTCAATCCATTATTTCACAATTATTGTTGGCTTTGGGTCAGGCGGAAACGCATTAAACGCATTAGTGCACTACATGGTGCGTTTAGCAATTTTGCATGCAGTAAGGCAATATCTGTGAAAGACTGTTGTTAAATAGTCAGGGATAGTTAGTCCTGACTAGCCACCAAATATTTACCCTAGTTTTAATTCATTTCATGAGACAGAACACACACCACATCATTTGAACATCTCTGTTTATTTTCCACCCTTCCTGTTCTGCCATGCCTTCATAAATGAGAGCTGAAAATAATGAATTATGCATAACCCAAACACTGAGCTCCGCTGCATATTTCTGTTGTCTTGTCTGAAGTATTTGACCTGATCAAATATTAATCTTTGATTCCAAAAATAAACCGGAATACATTTCAGAAATTCAGATGATCTGTTTTCAGCTGTGCTTGTCAGACAGAGCCCATCTGGTGAGAAGGGTGGGTAAAGCGTTGTCTCGCTCATCCCTGCAAATTAGTCCTGATAAATAAACATGCATTAAAGCAGCCAAGATTTCTAGAAGACCTTTTGCGCATTCTTTCCATTATGCAGGTCTGTTAAATGACTTTAAATGCAGCATTTTGCAGTGCACTTTATAAACTCTACGTTCTCTTAGTCATTTGGCTTGATTCTATCTCAGTTCAGGAAATTTAGGAAGACAAATAAATCTGTTTCTTTAAAATGTAGCTTTGAAACACAAGGGAATATGTTTACTGAATTTTAGATAAACACAAGACAGTGTGTAATATCTTCTTCAACACAAACCCATTGCACCAGTTAAAAAAAAAAAATATGGGGGAGACCTTAAAGATCCGAAACGTTAATATTCCTCAGCGTTTGCAGCTCTCCACCTTTGGAGCTTAGTGTCATCACACCTCGTTCCGGCTCTAATGAGCTACATTAGTCAAATCCATTTTTAGCCATATTTGGAACTGAACAAAACCTTCTTTGGTTTTGATGTGTTTCATTTGCTGGTGCTCTGCAGAGATCCATAGAGACATTGTCTGACGCAGGTTTCATCAAGCTTAAGCATATTTATTTCTTTAAATGTCTGTCTGCTGTCAGCGAGTTTATTCTTTGCTCTTTCTGTGTGAATTATCCATTCATCCTTCCCAACCCTTTTGATGAGCCTCTGTTTACATCTAATGACTCTTACCAGAGTTTTTTTCTAAGTACATCTGTCAAATCCCACTGTTCATTTTCCAGAGTGCTTTAGTTTCCGTATTGTTTACATACAGGATTATTTCCAGTGGGTTAGACACAAAACAACTTGCACGTTTGATGGATTTTGGAAGATTTGGATTTGGGATTAAGCAACTGAGTCATTATATGGAAACATCAGTGTCGAGGACAGGTCAAAGGAAGATCACTCAGCCAGTAGAGTTTGGGAATAGGGTTTTTTGGTTTTACTCTCCTGTTGGTAATTGACCTTTTGTCTCATTACACAGAACAAACCTTTTAATAGATTTACAAATGGGTGTTCATTTCACACATGCAAATAAAAAAGCAAGGCTGTATTATGAATAAACTATACAAACTATTAAACTAACAATATACTGTATGACACTGAACATTCTCAATATGGGGATAAGTAACAAATGATCTCTTACATTTATGGTAGTAACACTAAGTGATACATGTTTTGCATGTTACTACACAAAAATGTAGTCAACGAACAGCAAGAAGGTTTGGGTAAATGTGCCAACCTTTTGATAATAATAATAATAATAATAATAATAATAATAATAATAATATAATTTCAATATAAAGCTCTTTAAAAGTTAGGGTCAAAAAATTGTAAACCAGATAAAAGAATAACAAAATATCCATCTCTGTGTCAAGTTCAATACTTGAATTGTTGGCAATGTTAGCATTATGCTACTTACACACACACACACACACACACACACACACATATAAATATTGACATAAAAAGATAAAATGAAAAATGAATGAATGAAAAGTTCTGAAAAATGAAGGCTTCACATTTTTCTGCCTACATATGTAAGAATCACTGAATGCAGCTTTTAGACATGCAAACAATGACGCTGACTTTGATTAAAACCTGGCAACATCATGTATTGCACAAGGCTCTTTCACACTGCAAGGTTGATACATTCATTGATCTTTGAATGGAGTGGAAAAAATTAACAGATCTGTTTAAAAGCACACCAACCCAAGGCCATGAATGGTGGTATGTTTAATTCTTATTCACATTCTTCAATTAAATCCAAACCGCAGTCCTAACACATAATAACACATATAAACCTAAAGTATGCCTACAAAAAATGCTTATGTAAAGATAACCTGGGGCCTGATGTATAAACGTTGCGTACGCACAAAATGGGCATAGAAATATGCGTACGCATTTTTCCACGCACATCTCGGGATTTATAAAAAATAAACTTGGCGTAAATATGTGCGCACCGTACGGATGCTCTTGACTGTGCGTACGCACTCTTTTTCCTGGAGTAATGAA
>JAFVLL020006756.1:0-31056 GCA_021397915.2 Tor tambroides
GGCCCGTGTTTTCGTTTTGCGAAACTGAAAGGATTTGTCAGACTGGTTCGGAAAAAAAAAAAAAAAAAAAAACATTTGCATTTTAGGTGCGCGAATGTTCGCGGTCTATGTGGAAGCATCCATAGGAATCTGTTGTTTTATTAAAGCGCGTCATCGCGTCCGATACTCGTTTCGCTTTTTTGCGCTCAGTGTCGAAAGGCCTTAAGTATGAAAACAATAGGAAAACAAAGCCAAACCCTGGACATTTTAGGCAATTTAGAAATTTCTTTGAAAAAAAAAAAAAAAACGTCAAAGTGACGTGTGGCCAAGTATGGTGACCCATACTCGGAATTTGTGCTCTGCATTTAACCCATCCAAGGGCACACACACAGCGGTGAAAACACACACACCGTGAACACACACCCGGAGCAGTGGGGAGTCAATGCTGCAGCGCCCGGGGAGCAGTTGGGGGTTCAGTGCCTTGCTCGAGGGTCTCACCTCAGTCGTGGTATTGAAGATGGAGAGAGCGCTGGTTATGCTGCATTCACGTGCTATCGGAATTATCGTAAATACGAGTTTCCTAGTCAGAAATTGGCCATATAAGGCCTCTCTAAGGCCGTTCATATCATGAGGAAACTCGTATTTACGATAATTCCGATAGCACGTGAATGCAGCATTATTCATTCCCCCCACCGACAATTCCTGCCGGACCTGAGAGTCGAACCCGTGACCTTCGGGTTACAAGTCCGACTCTCTATCCATTAGGCCACGACGGCCCCAAGGCTGCCCTTGCATTGAATCGGACCCCGGTCTGCCGCATGGCAGGCGAGAATTCTACCACTGAACCACCAATGCCCCCAATTTCCACCGGGACATGTCCGGGGGAAATAGGACATATGGTCAGCCAAAATTTAGAATTGAATAATTGGCTCCCTTTCAATTTATTCCAAAACCCTAAGACCTTCGTTCATCTTCGGGAACACAAATTAAGATATTTTTGATGAAATCCGAGAGCTTTCTGACCCTGCATAGACAGCAATGTAACTGGCACGTTCAAGGCCCAGAAAGGTAGTAAAGACAGCATTAAAATAGTCCATGTGACAGCAGTGATTTACTTCATCATCTGAATTTTATGAAGCTACGAGCACTGAATAATTGGCTCCCTTTCAATTTATTCCAAAACTGTAAGACCTTCGTATTTTATTCAACAGTTTCTTCTCTTCCGTGTCAGTCTTCGACGTGCATTTACGACAGTACCACGATGCATGTTCTAAACTGCGCAGAATTTTCATTTTTTGGGTGAACTACCCCTTTGAATTAGATTTCTGCACGGGCCTCAAATCTAGGCCCTAGCCCAGCCCTGGTCAGAGATGCTCAGGCCCTAGCCCAGCCCTTTGTCCGACAGCTTATTAGAATTCTCAGCCCGAGTCCGACCCGTGCCCGTCTTTTTCCCCCCTTCTCCCAAAACAGCTTATACTACTGTTTCAACTATTAAAATAGTTCAGCATTGTATGTAATGGCAAAGTGATTATATTTCATTTAGTTTTTTTTTTTTTTTTTAATTAAGTTTTTAAGTTTTTAATTAATTTTTTTTTAGTTAATTTAGAAAAACCTTTGGATTGTTTTTTTGTTCATTAAGTTGTAAGTGTAAGTTGTAAGTTTTTGTTTTTTAAAATAATGACCAAGCGGCCAGTGACAGACAGTGAGTTGATCATAGCCTATGTTTGATCAGTTTAGCCTCAAATCATCATGACTTTCCTAAAATAAAATTTATAGATATAAAACAGCTCAAGCGTATCACAATGTTAGTTTAAATGTTTAACCTATATAAATGTGCGCTGTTAGACACATATTCAATCGTTTGTGTGGAGAGGAGCTAAAGCACGCTATACAGGACATGGAGGCGCCAGCGCAATCACTTGGAATCACTTGGAAACATCTTAAAATACGCTGTCATTTTTGCTCAAAAAAGTAAAAGAAATACATCATTCGGAACTGCAAAGGGTCTACTTTTATTTGTGTGCACTCACAATATCAACAACATGTGCTTTTATAAAATAAAGAAAACAAACAGGGTGCATTTTCTACAGTTTCGGTCTTGAGCAGGAGCGCTTCACAATGATGAACCAAAAGTCAGCGAATACTTGCCTCACAGACTTGATAAATATATCTATAGAAAGTTTTGAATTACTACTTTAATTACTTTACTTATAATTCAATTTGAAAACAAAATTCTTTCATTATAAAATCCATAATGAGGAGATGGCGATCAATTTCATCTTTGCGACACAGACACAGAAAACACTAGTTTATTAATAAATAATTCAAATATCTCCTTACTATTTCCCCCCAACACATTCATGGTAATTACTTTTGCCGGTGCTTTGCGGCAAGCTTTAGCCTATTTCTTTCCTTTCGAATGAAGAACCCTTCCAGCTGCGCTGAAGGCACTTGCTGCTGCTGCTGCTGGTGTGGACAATAAACACCGTCCAAACCGCTCTTGACAGTTGCCATAGCACGGTCTCATGTTGTTTCCATAGCGCGGCCAATTTTTTTTTAATCACCATAATTCATGGATGTCTAAAATATAAAAATAAGGAGAAGCCTAAATCAGGCCCAGCCTGCATCTGAGCTATGACGTGAAAACTGTTCCGCAGCCCGGCCCTAGGGGCGTAAATAAGTCGGGGCCCGTCGGGGCCCGTCGGGCCTGGGTTGAAATTCAGGGCTCTACTGTAAACTTCAGGAATTCAATTAGAATTTAAAAGCATTCTCAATTAAATTCTGGTACTGTTACTGTATACTAAAACAAATGTCACAAAATAATTGCATATTAAGTAGGGCTGTTAAATTATATATATATATATATATATATATATATATATATTTATTTATTTATTTATTTATATAAACGTTATTATACTGTATGTGTCAACTGATTTAACTAAACTGCAAGTAATTGCTTGTATCATATCAATATTTTTCTCTCAACATTGTTTGAGAAAAAGCCTTCAAATTAAGATAATTCAAAGACAATGTGGCAGAAGAAAGCATTAAATACAGAATTTAGATATCATGCTAAAGCACTAACATATTAGTAGGAAATGAGAAATTTTATGGCATCTGGAAACCAACACCTTTCTTTCCTCCCTCTCCATCCATGTCACTTCCATTTATTTACACCTCTTACAGACGGGCTTCGCATCCGTACTACAAAGTCTATGTAGCCACGAAATAGAGTCTGACCCTTTGGTATTTGCATGCTGCTTTCTAAACACCACCACGGCCGACATCAGCATTCATGAATAATTGTGCAGTACGTATACCCTTGGTTAGCGGTAGGCGGACACGGGAACAGAGCGTGTAGCCACAGCTTTGATGTGGAATTGTAACCGCATAGAACAAGAGCTTGCAGACTAACAAGCACTCGCAGCCCAGTGTGTATGTCACAGGGGGAGGGAGTCACAGCACAGGGCACATTCATCAAAGAGAAGCTGAGCTGATGGAACCTAAGTGCAGTGTCATCACAAGGAAAAGGCTTGATAATCACTCATGTTGGAGTGGGATCTGCACAGGCCAGGGGAAATCAATAGTAGTTCACTGGACAGCAGCCTAGACAAAACAATCCAGAGGGTGTGTCTCATTCCACTCCTGACGTCAATCAGTATATTGTGAACCCTATAATTCAGCCACTGGTAAGAGCCTTGACCTACTAAATACTGGGACACTGATGGTTCAATTACCTACATTGTGATCGTGAGGTCGAATGTAAAAACATAGCTGATATCTACCAACAAAAATGCTGTATAGCACGCTATATTTGTTTATCATGCATCTTTACTGAAGCTGTTAAAAAATTACAATGCCAATATGCTCAAAATAAAATTATAAATAAATTGTACAATTTATAATTTAATTGTATAATTAAATTCATAATTAACTTATAATAAAAAAACTAAATATTATTTAAAATAGTAAAAATAAATCACTTGTTTATTAAATATAATCTACGATTAATATAAAAATGCTAAATTAAATAGAGAATACAGACAGATACTATAGATAATTAATTTAAAATAATATTTAAAATGATAAAAATACAAAATATTAGTTTATCAAACTCATACTAATGTACCATTAATATTAAAAAGACTGACTGACTGAATGAATGAGTGAATGAATGAATGAATGAATGAATGAATGAATGAATGAATATAAATACAGACGTACAGATGGACGGATGGATGACAGAAAGACAGACAGATATGAATGTCTTAAAAAATATTAATCTACTTCCTTACATTCCAATATGCTACTCTGTATCCTGTCTAGTACCTCAATTTAAATAGTTCATAATGATTAAATAAAATCCATACTAATGTACAATTAATATAAAGAAAACTTATAGCTTAGCTACAATAATTGGCTGTACACTCATCCAGTACTTATATTTGTAGAGCTCTGATGACTACAAAGACATTTCCAGGAAGTGAATATAGAGAGCAGCCAATGCTCATTGATTTTTATGGTGTATTCATTCTCATGTCGATTTTGTCAGTGGAACAGCCTTATCTTGTTGCCTGGGTAGTGCACTTACTACTAAACTAGTACTAGGGAATGGACTGAGACGCACCCATAGGCCTCACAGTCCATCAGTCCAGATGAACCCTGTCCACTAAACTAAATTCAAGATGAAATAAAAGCATTGCACACACTCAATAAAAGGGTGTTGTTAAACCCAACGTAATCCTGGAGTTTGTTTGTTAAGGTTAATTTGAAAATGACATGCAGCTGTGGGAAATCCCTTTTTAAATGTCATGTGAACACCAAGCAAACACTCCCAATAATGGGAAACCTACAGTACATGGTCTTAGAAATGGTCAAAAAAAAAATAAAAATAACAGATCTAACACATTTAATCATCTATTTAACAAAACACTCTCTTTTTCAAGATGCATGATATGGAATACATTTTTTTTCCCTCTGGCCACATCCAGCTAAACTCCAGAACTTTTTCTGGTTCTGCCTCTTCAAACATTTTTAAAAGAACCAATCTTTTTTTTTCAGGAAAAGACTTTGTTTTGTTCATTCAGAATTCTTGTCTTGAAAGAGAGTCGTGACTCAAGTGGACTATACGATTACAAATCTCTCTGAGCAGTACATGCTTAACTACAGCAATGGGAAAAGGTGGAGAGGGTCTCTCCATTCTAAGTTGTGGTTGACCTCATTCGGTTTTGGCTCTCACTTGAAGAAAATAACTTTCATCTTTTCTCGCTATGGCTCTGTGCTTGTAGAGGCAAAAAGGGAGGCAAACAAAACACTGGCGACCAATTGCAGCCTCTCAAGTTGTCCGTCTTAAGACTATTCAACCGAGTCTAAAGAATTTCATTCTGTTTAATGCTGCTATTGAATTTATGTCTTTGCTATTAAGTCTTAATATACAAATTCCCAAATTACTCTGTCTCTACAGTACATTCAATACATAGTCTTAATCTACCAGTTTTATGGACAACAGTTTTTAAACTGCTTTTAAATGCACTTTTATATATGTCCACTTTATTTATATCAATAATATAATATATTACAACAAGGATTAGTGTTTAATTACAAGCATCTTACAAATTATTTGCATGTTTTTCATCACTAAATACTGACAGAGTAAATGTTTCACTGTATCAACATAAAAATGTGTCCATATGTTTAGTATAGTGTGCTGTTAATGATTCTGCATTTTATTTTTCCGCATATCAATTCAACAGCTGATTCTTCTCTAAAACTGAATAATTCATGAACCGTTTCTCCAAGAACCGATCGTCTTTACGTGCCATAACAGAGAAATCATTCAAAGTAGGACTGTCATGAGATGACACTTTGCACTTCCAATGGGAAACTGCTGTTGCGTGTCCCATGTTGGCTGAAGACATGACAAAACGCTGAATGGAGAGGAAAAACGGGGAGGGGGGGAAACGGATCAATACTGCTCGGGAAATAAGGTAGAAAAGGTTATTTACTTGACATTGATCCGTTGCCTCGGCAGCAGAGCCGGTCCAGCGTCTCTTTTGTTAACCTTTAAGCCTGAGTGTACTCACAAACGATAGGGGAGTCCACTAACAGGTGTAAATTATGGATCGAAGGAGGTCGCCATACCTCTGTCACTGCCTGGTGCCTGTGTACTTACAGCCCTGAAGAAATTTAAACATCAATAGGGATAATAAGGACAAATTTATCACACTCAGGTCCTGAAGTCCCACTGCCAGGTCTGCCCGGCGTCCTGAGCAAATGTTTCTCAATCTTAGCCTCAATTGATTCAGACATTCTTTTTCCCCTCAAGGATGATCAATTGTGACACAGCGCATTTCCTTTCACTCACTGTGCATGGCTCTTTGTCAGGGGGAAAATACAGACTGCTAATTTGTTCTCTTTTTTTTTTACTATGTGAATGCCTTAATCATTTTAAAATAAGGATGCAGTTCATGGGATTAATCACGTGTACATAATCAGCACAAAGGGAAAATGAAAAGATTTCATTTATTTTCATAAATGACATGATACAGTATATCGCTTTTTGTGTATGGTAAAGGAAAGATTGTGAGATTGTAATACTAGAAACATGATTTGAAGGTAAGTGTGTACTATAGTCAAACATGGAGAAAACAATGCTGCTTCACATATACTATACTAGTCACAAAATAATCACAAATGTGCTATATATATATATATATATATATATATATATAATGCTGTTTCACATATAAAAAAAAAAATTGCCAAGTGGACATCAAATAGACTGAGACTAAAAAGAATAAAACACACACACACACACACACACATATATATATATATATATATATATGGCATTAGTTCATTACTATGGTATTAGTTAATTACTATAACATATTCTTTTTCTTTTCTTTTTTTCAAGGAGGTGGAAATGTTCTTACAAAACACAGTGACATTTTAGAGTGGAACAAATACAAATCTTTATCGAGTCATTCTATAATTTACCAGCTAAAAAAAAATGTTTAATTTAAGAAACTAATCTCTCTCTAATCATTTTAGTGTGAATTCCTGGTTTACCGAACCATTAACAGTGGCTTCCATATCTAAATAGCTAGTCATTTCCATTTCCAAAGCAAGCCTCAGGCTAAAACACATCTGAATCAGTCAGAGCTAAATCGAAGTTTTGATCAATCTCAGACCACATAACATGCTAATGTTAGCCATTGAGAACATCATACTAATCCAAGCAAAGGGCATTGGGTTACCTTTATAAAAACACGAAGACATGCCGACAACGGATATTCCTGGCAAGCCCTCCCAAGCCAAGGGTGCTGTAACTCTAACCCGGCTGTTACTAACTATTGGCTGAACGTCTTGCTTGGACCCTTCCCAGCCTTCATCTTCCAACATCCATCATGTTCTTTTTTTGTGAGGGAAGATGGCACAGACCTGATGCATTGGGTGAGAGACTATTTGTCCTTCCATATGCTGGATCTAGTAAGCCGCTGTATGCTATCCTGCCAAATTTTGTCCCGTGCCAGCGAAGGACACATGTTTTTACAACACAAAGTTTGGCAACCGGTCAAACGGCGGACCTGCGATTTAGGGCTTTCCAAGGTTCAGCATTGGAAGAGATTTTAAAAACGTTCACGAAACACACCTGGAAGCGCACGTAAAATGTTCTTAGAAGAAAAAAAAATAAACAATGAAGTTTTGATATTTAACTGTCTGCAATGGGTCTGCAAAGTACATTCGGTGTTTTTCTCGGTCGACAAATTCACTTTACAATCTCCTGCGAAAAACGGACACGTCCACGAACACAAAGTTGCAGGAAAAAATATTAGAATGCTAACATGCTTTTGCTTTCAAAAGTAAATGCAGAGATTACCTTGCTATTGAGATCAACCCCAGCCACCCCATTTTGCAATAAAAAAGGGGGTAAAATCTAATATTAAGTGTCAAGGCCTCAGAGGCAGGGAAAGCACTTTGAGTATTCAGTCGGTGTATCCGGGTGATTCATTTTCACGGAGGAAGCAAGCCCATGGGGTGAGGTGACCCCAAGAAGCCAAGAAATTTGTTTTTCCTTTCCTTCCTGCTCCCTTCTGGACTGCCTATATCTCACTTCCTGGAAATACCTGTCCCTCTCACTCACTCTCAAGGACCCAGCCAATCTCCCTTTGTAAATAGAACTATGTTTTATAATTCTCTCTCTCTCCGAGATGACCGTATCAATAATGCAGGGGAACTGCATCTGTCCGGAGTGATGAGATTATTTTTCTGATTTGGTCTGACAGTTATGGTAATAGTTTGCCAAACAATCTACTCTGGTGACAATGACCGCAGATTACAGCTGTTTTTAAAACAGCGTGGCTGAGGAGAGCTCCATGATTGATTGCACATGAAGAGACAGAGGCGGGCAATTTGGCCCCAGCATCTCACTTGCTTTTAACTCCGCTGATACTGAAATAATCTCTTTCGTTTATCCGTTTTGGGAAATGCACAATACGGAGGGCTGCGGGTCTAAAACAGTCTGACGGCAACAAGTGTGCTTCTATTGAAGAAAAATAGCCTCGTGTTGTTTTTTTAAAAACCAATGTAAAACACATTATAATGAACTTTGTAAACCCTGGAGATTTCAAGGCCTGCTACGCCTGTAATGCATTCTTTAAATACTTAGTTATACTAACAGTGAGTTCACACTTCAAAATTTCCCTTTAACCTGGATGTCATTAGCTAATATGCTTCTTTATGTCTATTCAATAGGAGATGACATGAATGAAAGAGCATATTGAAGTTGGAGGCTGCTGCTTCAATGGTACAGACCAGAGTAGGGTGTTTCTTTAACTACGTGCATTTTGGCCCAGTTGACATTAATAAATATATCCTCTTAAAACACCCTTTTTAAACTCTCACTAGTTCAATTTGTTGACTAACAATGTCCAACAGTGTACATACAGTACATGCAACACAGACAATTTGTCACTTTATTTTAAAAAAAAGTCATAAGCATTTCCACCATATCTCCAGCATTTTGTGATGGAAATGACATTCTACATACAAATAATAAATATTAAAAAGGGTTTATGATGATTTTACACTTAGTTTGATATGTAGTATTATATATAATAATTTATATTTTTAAAATGGATTTTCATAGTTTAAGATAAAAATCTTTAATAAAAATATATTGGGACATAAAACACTAATAAGAAATCGATCATGTCAAGTCATTCATAACACATTTTCCTTGAATCTGAACAAAGACATCAACAATTGTTGATGTCTCACTGGCTGTCACTTCCTCTTTGGCAAAATTAAAAAGTATGCATTCAGAACTTTTGATGTAATAAATGTCAAAAAGACAATATGAAATAATTACTGGAAGGACAATCTGTGACATTTCTTAAACACAAAATAAAAAAAAAATACTTTGAATTTAGTTTCACTATATTTAACAATGTACTTCACTATATTGCCATCATGCAATACAAGCTCTATTGTTACAAAGCTTATCCTTGAGTCATCACAGTTACTGACATTTATATAAAGTACAATAATAGCCATTTATGACTTAGTAATTCCTCTGAATCGGCTCAATGCCCTTGAGGTTAGAGACTATCAAAGACCAACATCCGTTAAAAAAGGCAATAATCCACCTTTAACTGTGCTAACAAGTCCATCAAGCCCAAGGCCTGTGGTCTAGAACAGGCACTGTACAGGTCACAAAGCAGGTTAAGAAGCTATAATAAGCCACTACAATAATGTGACTCAGGCCCGGTGAATAAAACATGACTGTAATCCACTTCTTGGCCTAAGAGGTCTCAAAAAGGCAAGGATGGCACTTGTCAGACATCATGACCTAATTACTTCCATAAATAAATGATCATACTTTTCAATTTAAAGTTGCATACTGTGCTGGGAACTGGAACTGAATTAAAACGAACATCATCGGGAGGTTTGTGATAGCTATAGTGTTTAACATCTGCAAAAAAATAAAAACGGCAACAGAAAAGAACCTGGATACATAGATTTTCCTGCATCGCATCAAGACTGTTAGCATTCCAGGATCTTCTCCCCATCCCTGAATGTTTGTTCTCCAAAACATTGGCAGACAGAGCAGAGAGGTTCATGTTTTATTAATGACATATTAGGAGTAACACCAATCGGCTAATATAAATTTGCATATTTATTAAAAAGAAGACATTTGTGATTAATGGGATTTTGCTATGCTACATGGAAATGAGGTGAAAACTGTTGGTGAGTAAATCCCTGATCTTGGCTTTAAGATGTGGCCCTGCTTAAGGTTCTTAAGCATCTACATTCATAATACTAACTCAACTGGCCCTTCAGAACAATATAAAAACGGCACCATAAACCGCTATGCACAGTTGACACAATCACTATGTGGCGTCTCCTGCGAGCCTTGTAAATAAAGACACTCTCACCTGCTCATTATGCAGCCACCCATGCTTCGAATACTGCAGGAGTATCACCGGATTTAGTCTGCGGTGTATTACGCTGCAGATCCCAAGTGGGCTGAGAGAAAGACAGAAGTTGGAGTGGGTTTAGAGGGCCCGTCTGCCATTGATTCAAATCTGTCCTATAAAAGAGTAAAAACAGAGAGAGAGGGGGAAGAAAAAACAGAATAAGAAATTGTGCGACGGTAGGACATTGTCAGATAAGTGGAGAAGGGCAGTCAGAGAGCTATTTAGAGCGCCGGTAAATGGCCTTTTTACCATTCCGGCTCCCCCTCTCTGCTCCCTCCTCCTCTGTTTGGGGATGGCATTAGAGACTGGAGACTGACATACATTTTTTATAGCTTCATAAAGTCGTCCAATGACCAGGTCACCCTTCTCATAACTAGGGAGCAGAACGCTTGAAAAAAGCCATTCATCACTGTGAAAGGGCCCGCTTGTCCAAGCGCCTTCAAACATGCACAGAGTCTGGCGAGAGACGCTCAGCGCAAATGCTAACGTACTTCTGCCGCTAATGCCAGATGACCTTCTCACATCTATTAGCAGGCTGGCTGACGCAGAGGGCAGACACGTGCTCCACTTGTCTCCTGCTAAAATCTCAACCTCAAAGATTACAAATACCACGCGTGATTCCACATATCAGCATAAGCGTCATGAGGAAAAGGTAGCAGGAACGCCTTATGTGGTTTCAAACGAAATACACAAATAAATGCGGTATGGGGATGCGTCCCTCCGTCTGACCATTTATTCAGATTTTAAGGGAAGTGCATGACATGCCTTTTAAGTATGTCCCCTTTGATTTGGCAAGCCAGAAGGACCTCCAGTACAGAATTGGGGCAACCCTATAGAAAAACATCACCACGCAGCCCATTAGTGGGCAATTAGTGACAGCTGGTGGGTTGTCAGGCTGGTAATGGGCTCAAAAGGAATACCCGAGGAATACAGAAAACAATAGAGGGAACACGGCGAGAAAGCGAAACGGGAGCGTTTAAGAAACGGATTATGTTCAAAACGTGCGCGACGTACATTGTGCCGTCTTTTATTTTCGTCTTCCGCACTAGGGGATCCACAGCAGACAAATGTTTTAATTTAGTCGCTGAGGCAGAAAGTGTTTCCAATAATCATGCTGTCACAACACCCAGACGTGAGTGTCCAATCCTGCCAGACTCCCAAAATGTGTAATTATCAGCTCAAAATGATCATGTGTAAGATGCCTTATGCTACGGTATTCATTCCAACCCGAGTTGTGTGGGAGTGAATGCGGCGGGTTTAAAGAGAGATCTACTTTCGAAGGTAGAACAAAACAAGCATGCGACATGCGGGAAACCACAGCGCCTGGACGTTTCGAGTCCATTTTCAAATGCGATACTCCCTTGGTCCATGAAAGGAAATAGGCTGCAGTTCTGCAGCGTTGTGTCCATCAGATCGCTCAGGCTTTTTCGCCTGATTTTCATTTCAAATGGTGTGGCTGAACTTTGAAAGGCCCGAGAGGCAAGCCGAGGGTGAGAGATATAAGTCCTTTAATAATTTATTTAAGAGGCCAGAAAAAAAGCAGCCAAGGGGAACAAATAGTGTTTCTCCCAGAACCAGGACCCCTCTGACCCCGGCGTGACGTACCTGCAGCGGCCCCCGGCCCCATCACATTAGCGAAATTCTTATTTGATGGCATTTTAATATTCTGCCTTGATGACTTTTTAGCAACATTTACTTTCGGCGGTCTCTGGCGCTTCCCCCGGAGGAAATGAAACATGTCAAAACCCATTACGAAAAAATCAAAATTTAAATACCTCGGCCGTGTTAGTAGTAATACACACAATCCCTGCCGCTCAGAGGCAGGGGCGCACAAACACTCATCTGCTTGCCGGCTCGTAATGAGTCTGTTTGATGGGGAAGCGATTTGTGGGTCACCAAGCATACGTTACAGATCCAATTTAACCCTTGATTGCTTGTACTCTGGAGGGCTGGGGGAAATGTGTTATTGAAATTTAATACCAGATCATTTCTGTTTTTTTCTTCCCGGTCCCCCCGCCCTCTCCTCCCGTGTTGGCACAAAGGTGTGCTAATACGCCTCCCAGTGCAGCGTGGTATCGGTGGAGGAGACTGAGACGCAATGAGGGAGAAGTAAAAGTGCGGCCGACGGAGAGAAACAAAGACAATTTTATGCATGAACGCTAGGCCAGCCTCCTCCCGGGGTCTTGCTAAACACCAATCCAATTAGCCCCCGAAGACGCCACAATGGTTTCCGACTCAATTGAGTTTTGGCTTTTCCATCATGTGATTTATGACTTTTACAATGCTGTTATTTCTACGGCGCTGCTGTGATCGGCTTGTGCGACAGATATGCCGCGTAGCAATTTCACAGACAAGCGGACGGCTGCGAGAACAGACAGATAGGATGCTGTAATGTGGCAGCATGCAAATGACTGCTGGTTAGTCTTTAAGGGAAAAGAGAGAGAAAGGCCAGGCTTTTTACCCTGCGTGACATCTGACAGGATGTGAGGGTGACAGCAGACAACAATGAGAGGAAGCAGTAGTGTTATTAAGTGAGCCTATGTCAAGGGCAAAGAAAGTCAACCACCACTTGACAACGTAACTAGAAAGTTTGTTTTTTGTTTTTTCAAGCACCTCCATCTGCCTGTCAAGTGAACGAGTACAACTGCAACTGTTGAAGTGATGAAAGAACAATAACGATGGTTAAAGATGAAGTGTGCCATTTCTATACCACTAATATCACCAAACTGAACTGCAAAAATAACGACAGTTTCCAAACACTCCCTGATCTGAAACATTATTTACAGAAAATTAAAAACACTGACTATTCATTCATTCATTCTAGTTTCTGTCATTTCTATGGATTTTTTAAAAAAATTTAAATAATAAGTAATACAATATTTTATTTATTTATTTAGATAATATAGCTAGATAGCTAGATAGATCTAGATATTTACTGTAAACTTTCACTGAACATTAATCTTTCAAAACAATGATACTTTAGTAACACTGTTAAATATAGTCAAATCTTAAAATGAATATTCATTTTTCATATTGTACATTATAACGTTGTTATACATATTTACTATTTAAAACTATATATTTTAATTCTTTATATTTTGTTTTTAATTTATTTAGTAAAGAATTCTCATATTTTCTATTTTTTGATAATCAGCCATAACATGTATTTGAACACTGAATGTATTAGTCTATAAAAATAAATTTCAGTTTCAATAAAAATAAATAAATAAAAAACACATGTAATGAATGACAACACTACAACCTAACCATAACCCTAACTGAACAATAAAAGTTGCAGAAATGATAACAATAGCAAACTATGACAATAAGACGAAGAAAACAAACTATTGTTTTTGAATGTAAACAATGAGAAAAAGCATGCACACAACACGATTAATCTTCTTTCCTGTGTCCTCCCTCTCTCTCTATTTCCTTTTTTCCTGGAAGTTCTAAGCACATCTGTTCTTTTGAAAGGCTCTCTCAGTAAAACATCAAACACTAAGAACCGAGTTTTGTAGTGAGGGACTACAGAAAGTCGAGTCAGGAATATCTCTCTTGTTTCAGCATCCTTTCAGTACTCTTTGATGATGAATCAAACAAAATGGAAAGTGTTCCTTTTTCCTACACCCAAGCCTTCTTTCCTCTGACAAACCTTTTTGTCTCAATTACTTGTTCGCTATTGTCTGTTTTTCCTCATAAAATTCCATGTGTACTGTCAGACCTTCCCGAAAATTTCTGTGATTTATAACAAATCAAGCAAAACAACAGATTATGGTAAAGAAAAGCCTCTTTTCTCAAGCCAAAAAAAAAAAAAAAAAAAAAAAAGGACAAACTAATGTAGAAATTAAGAATTAATTAAACAATTATTTAACAAACATTATACTATTAATATTATTAATATGATTATTATTATTATTATTATTATTATTGTTGTTGTTACTAATTTTACATAACTTTATAACTCTTGAAAATGTAAAAAAAAAAAAAAAAAAAAAGGAAAAACTTATGTAGAAATTAACATAATGCTAATATATGCCATAAAAGTATTATTGTAAAAACTTTATTCAGTAACTAATGTTAAGGAATTGAACCTCACTGTAAAGTAATCTTGGAAAGTCTTTCCCTATTCATCATATTTTATTAGGTTTGCTTGTACTGTACTATTCATCTCTAACAACTTGTCAACCTTAGTGTTATTTACAAATAAAAACATTATTGAAATGTTTTTTTCACTCTGCTATTTGTTCCTTGCGGCTCAGAAGTGGCTCTGAGAGGGAGCGAGCGGTACGCATGGTAGGGCGAGCTAAACAGTGGGGCCTCTAATTGAGAGCTCAAGTGAGGAGTCGGCGAGCTGGCTCACTTCATCCGAGTGTTTGTCATTAGACCTCTCCACTGAGAGAAAGTGCGCCCGTGCCGCGCTGTGGCGGCCCGCTCGTGTGTAACCAAGATTTATGCTAATGGGCCTCTGCATATGCTTATTCCACATATCTATATTAAAGTTAATAGACTGTTACATTGCTTCTTAACCCCAGCCTCCATACATGATTACCTTTTCCGATTTCTTTGCAAAACGCCATATAAACACGGGGCAGGGATTTTTGTCAACGTGTCAGTGGGTTTGTTTCCGGTAGCAGCCCAAGGCTCCCATAATTGTGGTTGGGGACTCCGTCATAAACGGCCGCCTAAAGAGCAGGGCAAGCCATCTCTTCAGTGCTGTAATGTTCCCTGGCTGCTGAACAGTCCACTGGATTTATCACCTTGCTACTGGGAGTCTGCACTGCTTACGCACCAGTAACAGCCTGCCTGGGAACATGAACGCTTGAAATAGAAACAAATCCTCATGTTATGTCAATTAGACGTTGTTCATCCATTCAAAGCTAAGGAAAAAACAACAACAACCACCAAACAATAATCAAAAATGTACCATAATACAATGCCATTCCGAAATTATTCCAAATTATATTTATTTTAAGTGGCCATCAATAGAGAAAATTGCTTTTGCCTGCCAAATAAATAGTGTATCCAGTGCAAAATTTCAAGGCCAGGAGTCTAATACTCATCCAGGCCAGGCCATCCCATAAACCCAACAAATTATGAAAGTATTAAGAACCTACACTCTTAAAAAAAAAGGTTTTTCATGGCTCTTTGGGAGGGTGTATGGTTCCATGAAGAACCTTTAATATCCAAAGAACCTTTCCATTGCACAAAAGGTTCTTTGTAGCACAGAAAGGTTCTTTGTACAGAAAGGTTCTTTATAGCACAGAAAGGTTCTTTGTAGCACAGAAAGGTTCTTTGTACAGAAAGGTTCTTTATAGCACAGAAAGGTTCTTTGTACAGAAAGGTTCTTTGTACAGAAAGGTTCCAGAGACTATTTAATGGTTCTTCACACTCATCATGTTGAAAATATTTTTGTTTCTGGAAAGTGAGATCAAGTGAGCTAAATTGTCCTGTCTGGTCCAGAACTCCTTCCAGACTCATTTTCTATTTGTTGCATTCAATTACAGTGTAATAAAAAGTATTAATTTTGAGTTATATAAATTTGTGCTGTTTATTAATTTAAAAAGACCAGTAGATCCTTTTATATCTATTATCTATTTTAATGCTGTTTTGCATTACTCAAAAAATTATTAGGCTAGTTATTTAAGTTTAGCATAAAAAATACTGCAATCATGTTTTAAAATGGAATAAAAAGGCTGAGTGATACAAAATTTTAAAATATGAAAGTGCCACTTTGTCCCACTATCCATTTTGCACCTATATGAATTGGTCATAGAACTACAAAATGAGTTTCAAATTCGCGATTTAATAAAGATTTAATGTGATTTTAAGTTGTTTATGTAGTGTTCTATTAGAGGTTTATTTATGCAAATGCTGCGTGACTTTGGCGCGCGCGCTGAATACCGGAGTCTCATTCAAACGCTGCAGCGGAGGGAGTCGCCATGGAAACGGGCCGACAACACAAACTGACAACCGTAAATCTCCGTCTCTCGCTGCTGTTTTCACTGCTTTCAGGTGAGTTTAGTCCCTAAAATTACACAAATATCACATACAACTGTTCCAGACACTTTCTTAGATGCAACTGACACGTTTCTGTTGAATATTTACTTCACAGAAAATTTCGAAAAAGTCTGTAAGCATCTCAACTGTTTTCAGGCGAGGTAAGCTAACTCTATAGCTTGAGCTCTTGTTTATGAGAGTTTGGGCTTTTAATCACATCTTTATGTGTAGATGAGAGGTTTTGATAGCTTTGTAAAGGGTTTGCTGTCAGTTTGTCAATGGTTTATTGAAAGTTGTCTAACTTATTTATCCTAAAATATGCCATGCACTGTTAATCGGTGACGTCACTGACAAGGAGAGCGAATTAACTGAATCTAAAGTTAGTTCAAACGTGTTTTTATCTTTCATGGTAAACAAATATTGATAAAAAAATGTTCTGTGGTTTCAGGAGTGATAATAATCTCTCTACAACAGAAGATAAGCTCCAAAATTTCAAAGTTTCTGAAGGGAGCTGCTGTCACAGGTGAGCTGAGGAAGCTCTTTAAATACATTTACATATGCATTTTCTCACAACATATTTTCTTATATCACCATGCATCTGTTATATTAAAGTTATTTTAGGAAGGTTTTGACATCCAAACCTGAGTGACACAAACCTAAAAACATTAACGTTAATTCTGTTATTTTAAGAAACTGGTTTGTGTGTGTGTGTGTGTATATATATATATATATATATATATATATATATATATATAAACTGTTTTATACTAAATATTGTTGGCTCTGTGATAAATGGCATATTATGTTTCTAGATTCTTCTACACTGATTGCGTGCAGCAGAGTTGGAGCAGACCTGTCGGACAACATCTAAGGCTCTATGAACTATTTGACTGGTAAGTAAATCCTCAAACATACACTACTGTTCAAAAGTTAGAGATTAGTATGATTTTTTAAAATGTTTTTTTGAACATGTTTTTTTTTTATGTAAGTCTTCTGCTCACTGCATTTATTTGATTAAAAATACAGTAAAAACAGAAATATTGTAAAATATTATTACAATTTAAAATACCTCAGAAATATTGTAAAATATTATTACAATGTAAAATACCTCTTCTATGTGAATATATTTTAAAATGTAGTTGATTGCTGTGATCAAAGCTGAATTTTCAGCATCATTACTCCAGTCTTCAGTGTCACATGATCCTTCAGAAATCATTCTAACATGCTGATTTGCTGCTCAAGAAACATTTCTGATTATTACCAATGTTGAAAACAGTTTTTTGCTGCTTAACATTTTTATGGAAACAATACCATTCAAACATTTGTGGTAAGAAAAGAGAGAAATTAATACATTTGTGGTAAAAAAAAGAAAAAAAAAAGAAAAAAAAAAGAAAAATTAATAATTTTATTAATCAAGGGTGCATTACATTTATCAGAAGTAACAGTGAAGACATTTATAATGTTGGAAAAGATTTCTATTTACTAAATTGTTTAATAAATTTAATAAATGCTGTTCATTGTTCTTTCTATTCATCAGTGAATCCTGAAAAAGGTATCACCATTTCCACAAAAAATGTTAAAAAGCAAAAACGGTTTTCAACTGTTTTAAGAATAAGAAATGTAAAATTCTTTTAATAGAAACACCCTTTTTGGTTCTTCCTGGCACCTTTTTTTTTAAGAGTGTACCACATAAAATAAATAAAAAATAAATAAATAAATAACAAATAAAAACAATCAATTAATTCACTTGTTCTTAAATTATTGAATTTATAACAAATGTAAAATAAATGAATAAACAAATAAATAAATAAATAAATAAAGTAACTTTTGAGTTTATTTTTGTTTCTCCTAACTTTTTAATTTATCCCAGCTTCATTCCATCTGATCTATAAAGGGAAGAGGTGTGAGGGGCACTGAGGCCTACGCACCTAAAACTGACAAATGAGAGGGAATAAAATATAATAACACAATTTATTTTACTCAATTATTCATTTTTATTTTATCAGTTTATATAATTATTTAACAATCCACCTGAATCCTCTCTGTAAAAAAGATAAAAGCGCAATGAACAACTTATAACGCTCTTCTCCATCATTTGATGAATTACCGCTGCCACGATCTCTAGAACATGTACACAGCTGTAATAGTGCAACATTAATTGCGCCAGACAAATAATCGCTGACTTTTGTGAATAATAATCCTAATCTATAATAGTCCTAATTTACATAAAAAGAAGGCCTGTTTGCAATAACTTTCTTTCTTCTGTGGAACACAATATTGTCTTGTGAAGTGAAAAGCCATCGAGTCTTCTATCCATAATACCACTTATAGTGAAAGTCTCTTCTGAATCAGGTGAGAAATATGCACAGATCAAGCACTGTTAGCAAAAACAATTCTAAACAAATGTTGGTGGATTTTGATCTCAGAGGACAACAAGGGATGGACTTTTCACTGGAGGAAGCGTTATTATGAATTATGGACTGGCATTTTGACCAGAAGTGACGGTTTAAAGTTTAAACGCCTTAACGATGATTTTGTTTCTTACAAACATGCAGCTTTTCATTTAGCAAGACGTTAACTGAGGGACTGGAGTCATGTCGATTAGTTGAGGATATATTGTGATGCTTTTATCAGCTGTTTGGACTCTCACTCTGACGGCACCCATTCACTGCAAAGGATCCATATGTGAGCAAATCTCTTCAGGTGAAGAAACAAACTCATCTACATGTTGGATGGCCTGAGGTTGAGTAGATTTTAAACAAATTTCCATTTTTGGGTGAACTATTCCTTAACTAATAGGACCTTGTACATAAAATGTGGACCTTCAACATATAATTGTCTGATGAAGTGAGAACTATCCAGCAAGGTAACAAGGAGAACACTAGTGGTCTTGTGAAGGACAGCAGGGCACAACACCGGGCAGAGTTTCCCCGACTGTTGAACAAAGCCTCTAGAACAAGTGGTGGCAGTTCCAGGAGCCAATCTCCTTCAGCCTCTCTCCTCCCCCCATTACAATCCACTTTGCCAGGCTCTTGACTTACAAATTGCTGCTTTAGACTTGGTTTCATTGTAACAGCTTTCTTGGGAGAGAGAGAGAAAAAAACAAGCACAGAAAGGACACTTATTTCTCGGCGCACTACAGTATCGCAGGGCCTCGGCTAACAGTCAGCGTATTGTTCGGGCCTGTCCCTCAGAGAGACTGGCCACAGCGCTGTCAATAAGCTCCCTCTCTGTTCGCTTCCCTCCCCATCTTTTCTACTCATCTACTTGGCTGGCTTTCAAATAAGAGCCATGAAAAAGTAAAATGCTTAGGACATAAGCCCCTCAATAGCTTCGCTTAATTCCTTCTTTAATATGTCAGACAAAAATATCAGGGTTCTTTAGCATGCCAATGAGAGTGCTAAGAGAGAAGTGTTCCCAATGGAGCGAGAACAGGGAGAAGGGTGACTTGATTCGGGTATAAAGCGCTTCTGTGTGCTGTAGGGCTTCTCAGAGCGGGGGGACAGAAAGAGAATAGGTGTGTGTGTTAGTGTGTAAGTGTGTGTTCTCTGTGTGCTTTACTCCGCCGTCTTCGGCAGACGTAGACACTTGTGCACAAAGACGCACGCACTTGTCAAGACTTCAAAAAACGGCCGTGTACATCTCATGGAAAGTCAAGGTTGAGTCATTGAAACAACTGAAAACCACTAGCAACTTGAAATGTCAGAGACCGCCACCTGTTACGAGTGTAAAAACACGGCTTTATGATTTAATTGAAAATGGTACAAGCAGCTGAAGTGCTACTACATTCAATAGCTGAAAAACATTAGCTAGATGAGTACTAATATATCGACTTAATTGTTATGTGTATGTGTGTGTTATATACTTCATTTAAGCACGTTATTTCCATAATTGTTCTATAAATTACATTTTCCACTACATTGGCTTCAGATGGATAATTAATTTCTGACTTTAGCCTTTTTTAATTTCCATTCTCATGCAGAGATTGCTGAATACCACACTGTTCTGCTGTCTATCACAATATCAGTCCACCTCAGCTAAAGACGCTTGAGAGCTTGCCCCGACCTCTTCGATCCAAGTATAATAAACAAATTGCATTACTTTGAGATGACGCTTGAAATGTCAGGTATCAGCCGTGTAGTGCACCTGACCGCAAAGTACCATGGGATTTGTGGTCATCAACTTGACTATTAGTTTCAGGCTCAAAGAGTTCTACTACTGTCGGTTTGCAGTCGTATATTGCTTGCAAAACAGAAGACACATTTCCATGATCTGGCAAGCATTAATATTATTGGTTGGCTTCATGCAGCTTCTGTCAGTGAGGGCATGCATTATTTTTTTAACAGTCAGTCAGGGGGAAAATAGAATAAGTGCTTTTAAGGATTAAATAACTACTGGGTTCACAAACAACTGTACAGAAAACAACTCAAAACGAGGAAATTTTGTAGACATTTTAAATTAAAAATTTCTATTTGTCTAAACATTATTCAGAATTAAACTGTGAAATTCCGATTCAGTTTGAATTGACTCAGCATGTGGAATTGCAATTCAAATTTGAATTTAAAGAAGCAGAATTAAATTTAACTAAAATGTTAATAAGAATTAATTTTATCTAAAAAGGACGGTTAGTCAAGGCAAATTTAAAAGAGGAGAACTATAAAATTTTTAAAATAAATACAATTAATTTAAAAGACATTTAAAGAGGTTTTATAGGCTTTACAGTAAGCCCAATGTCAAATTCCAATTCAACTTCCAGTGGGGCGTGGCCTAAACAATTCAAATTCAAACTAGGCTGTTTTTACAGTATTTGATCGAAAATATAGTAAAAACATTAATAATGTGAAATATTACAATTAACTTTTTTCTATTGTAATATATTTTACCATGTCATTTACACCTGTGATGGCAAAGCTGTTTTTTTTTTTATGACAGCCATTACTCCAGTCTTCACTGTCACATGATCCTTCACAAATCATTTTAATATGCAAATTTGGTGATCAAGTAACATTTCGTATTACAATCACAGTTGAAAACGGTTGTGCTGCGTAATATTTTTGTGGAAACCATTATAAATTTTATTTCAGGATTCTCTGATAAATTTCATTTCACATAAACTGCCCCTTTCAGGACACACAAAAACAAAACAATTCCTGGTTGGTCTCTTTATATGTCAGCCAGTCTCTTCTTCTCTTGTGGAACAGACCTCATGTTGTTTTGTAAAGGTCTGGCAATGCAAGACTAGAAATATACCGGTGAGATCTTTAAATTTAAATAATAAAAAATATCAAGTAAGACAGCAACAGAGACACACACAGAAATACTGTCAAAAGTCTCTACAGCTCCCTCTCAAGGGTTAATGACTGGCTGGACCGTCTCCTCAGCGTCGCTCCATCCAGATGAAGCACGACTGCTGCATTATCATTTCACAAGGCAAAAACAGACGGCGACATATGCCCAGAACCGTCCTTTAGTTTTGGACTCAAAAATATTCATCAAAAAGGGCCTGCTCTCCCATGAGCTTGCTGCCATATGCCAGCAGAAAATGTCACCAGTGAAAGACATATTAATTCACCAGTTTCAGAACTCTATTTGATATTCATGCCTCCCAAGTATTCTGACCCAGATTCACTCCTGTGGTGTTAGATCCTGTTCGGCGCAGAATAAAAGACAGCTGTTATCATACCCTTCCTTCTTTGTGTGTGTGCGAGTGCTGCACACAAGCATGTGTGTACCTGTGTGGGTCTTTAATGGACGCATTGGGGTGCATTTTCATGTCACAAATAATGGAATGAAATTAAAACAAATAATAACCTTCCTCTTGGTTTGACAAATCTACATTTACAATACTATGCAAGCAGCCAGGAAAGCATATGCACTCACTTCGGCCTAGACATGATCAATCTAATCCAGACTCAGAACTGAGCTCTATATCACAGGGATTGTAATAATGGTAGATAAGATGCGATTTCTTTTTTTTCCTTTTCTTTAGTGTGTTATGTAGTTGTTTGTGCATGTATAAGATCTGCAGAGTTACAAAGCTCAAAGTCTCCCACAAAAGGATTTATTCTATCTAAAAGAGAAGGCTGATCCAGACCGGGCTAAAATGCCTCATTAAAACACACCCCCACATGTCTACGTCACGATGTGGAAATATTTACGTAACGCCGCCCAAATGTTCACACAAAGAAAGAAGGCGTGGTTTCAGTAACCGCAGTTAGGGTTGATGCAGCCATGTCAGGGAGACGCTGTGTGTTTCTATGCGAAAGCAAAAGCACTTTATTTGGCCTTCCGGAAGTTGATGCAATTAGGAATCATTGTTAAGATTTGTTTACAACAGAACAGCACAACCCAAATGTTCGAATTTGTGCAACGTATTTTATGGACAACAGTTTTGTGAACCTAGTAGAGTACAAGGCTGGCTGTGCACAAAGGCTATTTCTAAAAAAAAAAAAAAAGGTCAATTCCGACTTTGCTATGTCAATCTGGCGTTTCTGAATCAGCGACTGTAGGTATGTTTTGTTATAAGTTCAAGTATTTGCTATTGACTGTTCAAATGCAGAGTTTTGCGCAGTGTAGAGTAACGCATCGTGTGTGTGTGTGTGTGTGTGAGAAAGAGAGAGGGGGAGTCAGCGGTCTTAACCGCAGCTTGCGTACTGCAAATACATACTCTGTTCCCCTCTCGGGCTTGAACTGATGGTAAAACTAAGGACATTATTAACTGTCTTTATATTTACTTTGAAAGCTGAAGCTCACGATTATGGTAAGGGGCGTTACATTTCCGACGCGTGCTTGTGGTGTTCGGCCAATCACAATGCACTGTGTCAGTTGGCCAATCAGAGCAGACTGCGCTTGTCGGAAGGAGGGGCTTTGGAGAAAATGACGCATTTGAGAGAGGCGGGGCATAGAGGAACTACAATAATGTACAGTACTTTAAAAATAATGTTTTTTGAACATTAAAGCATGTCAACATATTCTGTTACACCAAATACACTAAATAATGATCTTTAAAATAGCATCATATGACTCTTTTAACAATCTAGTCCACTTCACAAAGATAAACGGCACAAATCATTAGTGTTAATTGTAAGCATAGCTACACAATGTAGGATATCAGAGACCGAATCAGACAAATTTAAGATGCATCAGAACATTGAAACCTGAGCTACTGGAATTCAGAGAAGCGCAAGGAAACAGGACGTCGTAAATCAGATTCCTAGCTCCAACTAGTTTGGAGCAAGCAAACTAACCGACTCTTTCACAGAACAGCTTGCAACATTAAAACAAAGGAACACTTATTGATAATTCCAACTCAGGAAAAAGACTGTCAAATTTGGGGCAAGTAATCAAGACTTACTGGTCAGAGAGATGGCCATCACATGGGTTCCACGATAGAAAATCACGTCTTTAAATTGACTTTCCCCCTCACCCTTACAAGACAAAGACCAGGCAGAATTCCTTTGCCCAAAGGACAAGTCTTTGCATTCTCCACAGAACTACACAGAGAATCTTTCCATACTTAGATGCACCTGAAATCATCTTAAAGGACATTTTTATGCATAACCCATTTTTATGTATGTACCCCACACATTTAGATTATCATGTTTTTAATCACATATTGTGTATGCCTTTTTACTAACTGAATGAACTTAATAGTCATGTTTGGTATGTATGAGTTTTGAAAATTCATGCTAAATGTTTCTTCTAATTAATTCTTTGTAAAATGTATCATAATCTTCTTATAGAAATCCTATCCAAATTATACTTTACAAGAGGAGCGGGAAAATCGGGACCATGTGACTGATCAGATAACATGTTGATTTATGATCGGGCAGAAACAGAGCATCACCCCAAGCAAAGACAGTATCTAATTGGTCAAGACGTCCAGATGGGACGGTCTGAAAGCCGAGTTTAAAACTCAGGACACCATCAAACACTCTCTTTTCTTCTTCAAAAAAATGCCTCTCTCTTCAACTCTTCTCTTACTTTTTCCTAATCTCTTCTCCTTGCCACCGCGTTTTGACGCTGCTCTTTGAGAGCCATGTGCTCTGGCCCACGTGCCAGTTGCCACCACAATGAGAAGAAAACCCACCTAGTCTCGTTACATCCTTTTATTCTTTTACTTTTAGTTTCGTTTCTTTCCGTTGAGTTTCACCTGGATTAAGAGTTTGCCAACGCCGTGTCTCAAGTCCATTACTGACGTCTAAACTTCAACCAGCTGTCCGCAACTTCAGCCAAGAGCCATTGGCTACCCAGGCGATCCTTTCAGCGACTACTGAACTTCCAACCAATCCGCAACCTGGAAAACCCCTTTCTGCAAGAGCCTAAACAGCAAGGGAATCCCAGAGGCCAAAGTAAACAAGTAACCTCAGACTTTTTGCTGAGCTAGTGCAGTTTAATACAAATTTTAGCCTCCATTGAGAAACTCAATCGAGGGTTAAATAAGTGATTGAAGGTTCTTTAGGTCTAGGCAGTACACATGTCTGTAAACTTGGGATTTCACATTTTCATTCTGTTAAACTCATCCTTTCCTTGCTTTCTCTCTTTCTGCAATGTGTGAATGTGTGAATGCTTGTGTTCATGTGTTAGATTAGTTTACATGTCTTAGATTTATAAAATAAAGTATCTTGTGTTTTGTGTTCGTAAGTTAATGTCTTAATCTATCGATCTTGTTACTGTGCTATTAAATAGTGTTTTCACTATATTCTGGATTTTAATATCCAGTGCAGAGTTGATTGTTATACGGCTCCTGTGAATCGCTGCCGCCTCAGTGATCAGCCGTCAAAACAGCGATTCTGTTCAAATTCCCTATAAAATCATAAATGATTCCCTTTGAGCTAAATTAAACTATTTCTTTAAATGAAATATATATATTACGTATTTTACGTTACAACAACTTGCAATTTCTAAACTTAAAATTGTGAGTTTACGCAGTTCTCAGTTTTTGTTTTTTTTCTGCAATTTATGATGATTTTTTTAAAGGTAATTACAACTTCTTAATTTCAAAATGCTGACTTTTATTCCGCACAACGTATGAATTTTATGAAAAAAGGTCTGAATTGTGAGAAAAAAAAAAGTCAGAATTGTAAATTATGTCACCGGTTACCTTTTTTTAAACGGAGGAAATACGCTTACATAGCCACCATATTAGCTAAGATAAACTAAAATCAGAGAAAGCTAAAGCTAATTACACTACAAGCTACGTTTGCTACGTTAGCCTTTTTTTTGCATAAATATTACATATTAAAAAATAATCATCAGCAATGTCTGATATAATATTTGTTAATTAGAAAAATAAAAACATCTTAAAACAAACTCACATTTACTTAGCAATCTAAATGGGGGCATTCTGAAGATTTATTGTTTAAAAAAAAAAAAAAAAAAAAAACGGATGCAAAGCATATACTGCCAAAAGAAAAATATCTATACAATACAAGCTATCTGACCAATTCATGAGGAATATAGTAAAACTAACAGCTTTGCAACTGAAAAGCTCCAATTTAAAAACTAGTGAAGCTAACAGTTTACTACTGGGAAATGCCGTTAAACTAATAGCTTCGCCATTTGCTACTCCCCAAAATTGGCGCTCACTTTCAGTGAAGCCACGCTGTTTTTCTCGAGCGCTTTTTTCTCGAGCCTTTGTTTTTGTTTTTAGTGTCAGCCTACTGTAATGGCAGGCATTGAGAAAACAGCACTAAAATCCCTTCCACAGGATTAGCCGGAGTTCCTGGGAGGGACACATACTGGATGGGAGAGTACATGCAGGTTATTCATCCCATTTCAAACAGCACTGGTAGGAGCTGAGTAAATAATGCTGTTTGTTACAAAGTGCTGCTAACAGGCAGGACTGAAAACCTCTCGAATCAAAGGAAGCAGATAATGTCCTTCAGACAGCCGGGGTTTCGAGGGTTAGATTCAGTTCAGTGACTTCATCGCATGAAAAAGTATCTCTATTCATCGGCTCGCTTCATTTTTCCCTTAGCTGCGCGTAACATAAAAATGTTCTGAATCAATCTCCGCATGACTCTGCTCCCCCCAGATGCCCACACACAAAAAAAGGGTCTTGTTTTGGGTGTCAGTAGGCTCATTGAGATTTCAGAGGGCCACCAGCTTTGCAAGGCCAAAGGGTCCTCCACAATCGACTTCATTAATCTAGCATTTCCGCAACCCAGTCATGAGTTGGCGTTATATGAACCTGCCTTTCAAAACCGAGGCGCAGTGAAAGCGGCTTGACCTAACACCCGGCTGAACTCTGCCTGAGCCAAATCCCAAAGTTCACCCACACAACAAAAAAGCCCTCTCTTTCTTTCCCCATGTAAAAACACAGATCACCCCGTGAACCTGAGAGAGAGAGATGAGAGCGAGAGAACGAGAGACAGCAAGCTCCGGAAGACTGTTGTCGGAGTGTATTACGAACTGTCATACGACACCTGCCACTGTGTTTGCTACCTTTCTCACCTCACCTGCTGGGCCGCATGCTTTGTGCTTGGCTCTCGCTAGCTTTCATACATAGTGCTTTCCGACTGGGAGAAATCCAACTGATCTCCAATAGAGGGATTAGAGTGTGCTGCCAAGCCATTACGTCATGTTTCGCCTGGTAAAAAGAGAGATCACAGTGACCTGCCAGAATGTGTCAAAGCATTTTTCACTGCACTCCAGGGGAAAACTAAATGCATTTGCACAAACGGCAGATATTACCAGTCTCAGATGCACATTTGTTTATCGTACCTTTCATAAAGACGCAACGGCTGTGAACTTCAATAGTTCATTTCATCGACAAGGGCAACAGCAGGACAAGGGTCGGCACACTTCAACAGAAGATTTAAGAGGACATGCAAACAGGCTAGAAATACTTGGCAGCTCTCGTCTGACTGATTTCAGTTAGTTAAATGAGTTATGATGTAAGGGACACTCAGGGTCATGCCCAGGCAGCAATAGAGCATCTTTTTCTTTCTAAATAATTCAACTGAAATGGAAGTACTACAACCAGTTGCTCTGCTACTTATGCATTATTCAAACAATTCTCAACTCCAACGTCCAAATATGTGACAAAACATTTTATTTTTTTGAATGTTTTTGAAAAAAAAGTCTCTTACCAAGACAGTTAAAAAGTGTAATATTGTGAAATATTATTTAGATAATAAATAACAAAATAATATTGTGAATATAATTCACTCCTTTCATGGCAAAACTAGGAGCCATTACTCCAGCCTAAAATTCTGATGTGGTGCTCAATAAAATTTCTGGTCACACTTGATTTTAAGGTTCAATTCTCACGATTAACTTATTATTTGCCTCAGTAAACTCCTAACAGAGCTGGATAGATTACTTACAATTTGTAGTCCTTTACTGATTACAAAAATTGTAGTTTGTAACGTAATCCATTACATTACACATTTCCCCCCGGTTTCACAGACAAGGTTTTAGCCTAGTCCTAGACTAAAATGTAAGTCTGAGCTGTTTCAAGTGAAATAAACTTGCGCTGACTGATCTTAAAATACATCAGTGTTTTTGTTTTGTCTCAAGATGCACCCCAGTAATGTTTTTTTCTAAGACCGTTTATAAAAATTACTTAAATGTCCTAATTGAACTATGGCCTAATCCTGGCTTAGTCTAAGCCCTATCTGTGAAACCGGGCCTTTAGGTAATATGATCTGACTACTTTTAGATTACTTTTGACCTAACTTGTTTATCACATTGCTTTGGATAGGATAATCTTGTTCCATATTGATTAAAAATACAAACAGTAAGAAAATATATTCCATTCATTGTTATTATAACAATGAATATTATAACATAACATAAAGTGCATTAAACATTACATTACATCAAGGTTTCCCAAACCAGGGTTTGTGAAGGAATTGCAAGGAATTTATAAGATTAATGAAAAGCTATTACGTAATTTAATTTTAAAAAAAAAGTAAAATTAAAATAAATCAATTTGTGCATTTTAATGTGTTTGAAAGATAAAAGTCTTCCAAAGGCAGAAATACATGGTTAAATAACCTAATTCAAATAAAAATGAATGTGTTCGTCAGTAGCTGATGCAATGTTGAAACACTTCTTAAACCTGAAATGATTTTTGTAATCAAATGCTGTGTAGCCACCTGACTAGTGACTGGTCTTTGTGTGAATGTCCACAGATCTGGAAGACTTTCTGAGTGTATTTATACTGTATATTTATATTAATATGTATATTATATAGTTACATATAATGTGTATACTATATATTTATATTAATATGTTATGTAAACAATAAAAAAGTAACTGTAGACTAACGCCGAGTATTTTAAAATGTAATTTAATCTAATTACAAGTACTTAATTTTTGGAATCTGATTACATAATCCAGATTATATGTAATCAGTTACTAACCAGTTCTGACTCCTATTTACATCTTATATATTGTTAGTAAGGTAGCTGTTAATTTTAGGTATTGGGTAGGATTAGGAATGTAGAATATGGTCATGCAGAATATGTGCTTTATAATTACTAATAAACAGCCAATAAGCTAATAATATGTATGCTAATAGTGAGAAAACCTAAACTAAAGTGTTACCACATTTCTTATTATTATCAATGTTGAAAACTGTTGTGCTGCAATATTTTGTCAAAATTGTGCTACATTATTTTCTGAATTCTGTATTATATCGCTTAAAAAAAAAAAAAATTAAAAAAAAAAACAGATTATAGATAGACAGACATGTATCAAGTATGCAATTAGCCACATTGTCATTTTTGTTGTTATTCAGATTCTGGTTTTGCTGTATCACTTTGTTGAATTTCACCTCACTAACCCTTCTTTCTCACCGATGCTTTACTTTTTGCCACAGTGCCACACTTTGAGCCCGTTTAACCCTGCTCCATCTGGCGAAGCATTAGCACAAGCAATCACATCAGCCCAAACATACTGTAGTGAAGAGATCCCTCATAAATATTGTGTTTTCCCCTGGCGACTAGTTCAGACAGAGTCACACTTTAATCAACCCACAGTTTCACGTCTGGACCAGAGAGAGGAACCGTGCGTCGTAAGAGGTGCACGGTGGAAACGGCCACGTCTCATCTAGAGGCCAAATATTACTACATCACACCGCAGGACACTTATCTCCTCATACATCCCTCCCCCGAGAGGATTTTACACTTCAGCTAACAGCATGATTTGGAGGTATACCAAGCGCTCGACCTCGAGGTTACTGAAATCTACAACCGAGCAGGATAAGCATTCTCAGTTAGAAGAAAGAGAATGAGCGAGGGAGAGACAGAGAGACAAAGACCCTCTCTCTCCATCTCACACACACAAGCACGCTCACCCTAATCTCTGTCATCTAAAGAGGATGATCTTATTTCAAGACCTATCTGAGAAACTATAGTATTTTAATGCAACTTGTGTGGTCTCGGGGTCTTAAATATCTCCTCTCCACAAATTTGTAACAGAGGATGTGGACGATCAAATGTCTTCTGATTTGTGGGCTGACATCCAAACAAACCGAAGACTATGCCTTTTAAGGTCATATGTTTAAATGACATCCCATAACCTAGTAAAATCAAACAATGTTCATTTCGGGAAGACTACATTCCATTAATCTGTGATTCCCCATTTTCCACTTTAATATCGCTCGTGTCTGAACTGGGCCAAAGGCCATTGTAATCTCACAAATGAGCAGAACACACTTGCTCTTAGTCAGCAAATTGCATTGTTTTCACCCCTCTTCCTGCACGATTTTTCGAAAGAGGTGTGAAAAGATCATTTAGTGCCTCAGAGGGGAGGCTTCCTCCAATATCCCCGTAACAACGCGCTCCGCCTGGCCGATTGTTCTTTGCGTGATCATATAAAAAGATTCGGGAAGTGTCACTGCTTTTTATATTGTTGTTGTTGTTGTGTTTTTCCTTTGCCGAACAATGGGCTTCCAGGACAGAGTCCCCTAACGGGCTGCCAGATCCCCGCTTACCGGGTCTCCAACTCCCATCCCGCCTCTGCTATCTTTCTCTCCCCATCTGGCCCAGGCCCACTTCCCCAACCGGGATCCATTGTGTGATTCCAAGCAGCACGCGCAGGGCCGAAGCTAGCCCAAACATATTCACTTCACTCTCTGGAGGACTGCCAATGGACTCACCTAGAGGTGAAGTATGTGACATTATGGATTAATTATAAAGACATTTTGGAAAGCCAAACTAGTTGATTTGGGTAAAAAAAAAAAAAGTGCTGACACCAATAAAGGGGCACAAAGGTTTATTACTCTCACGCTCATATTATGTCAATGCATTTTTCGCACTTATGGTTTTGTAATTAACTTAAAAGTTTGCTAGAGTTGTGTTGTTCATTTCAAAATGAAATAAGTGGATGTACACTTTTAAAAATAAAGGTTCTTTATTGGCATATATGGTTCCTTGAGGAACCTTTAAATGGACAGTTCACCCAAAAATGAAAATGCGGAGGAGAATTGTTGAATAAAGATATTTTAGTTTTCTTTGCGCACAAAAAGTATTCTCGTAGCTTCATAAAATTACAGTAGAACCACATGGACTATTTTAATGATGTCCTAACTACCTTTCTGTGCCTTGATCATAGTAGGACCCTTGCTGTCTATGGAGGGTCAGAA
>JAFVLL020006757.1:0-24209 GCA_021397915.2 Tor tambroides
TCAATCGTCGATGCTTGAGGCTTAGACCTTCAGAATGATATATAGTTTGTCAAGATTAACTTTTTCCCACTTCATTTATTCTATTCCAAAACAATGACACATGCAAACAAAGAGCGTTCGGTGTGTCGGCGTCCTGGTGCGGATTAACAGGTTAAGCTAAAATTTGCTACATATGTTATTATTACAGTTTTAACTGAGGGTGCTCTTGTTTATTTATTTATTTATTTTTTTTGAGTTCCTTTTTTTTTTTTTTTAGTTTAGCTCCCTAAAATGGGTGTGACACGATGCTTTCTGTATAGATTTAATATGGAATGTTACTTATCTATGGGAGCAGTTGGCATTCCTACTTTGCATGTTTTAAACACTTACAGTAGATTATGGTCTTGCTTTGGGCCATGCATTAAATGCACTCTCTTGAAAGAGCAGTTTACTGACATATTTACTTTAACTTCTCAGGTAATGTCCGTGGTATGATGACAACGACAGGTTACATATAAATATATTTTAACTGTTTGATCAAAATTAAGGCATTGAAGGTATTTTCAATTTTATGAACAAATTTGAAAAAAAAAAAAAGGTTTCCAAAGTCTAATGTAGTAAATTGCATTATCTGCCTCAGGCAACAGCAACACAGAGCACAAGTTAAATGAATATTTCTTCACAATAAAGTTCACAATATAGCCTAATATGCCTAATTTTCTTTTAATATTATAGCTTATTTCACATAAAACTATTATTATGCTTTGTGGTCAAATTTATTATATTGAAAGATAATTATAATATTGTAAACATTAATTTAAATTATGTGCTGGTATTACCGTATGAACTGTGATTAGATTATAAATTGCCACAGTGTGTTCATAATGTAATACATTTCTCATACAATAACCTATTACATTATGTGAGAAATTATTACATTAAAAAAATTATTACATTATGAGCTCAACATTTTATTACATTTTGAAAAAATTATTACATTATGAACATTTTATTGCAATAATAATGTAATACTTATTACATTATGTGCAGTTATTACATTATGAGTTGCTACAACATCACTAGGTTCCCTTTCAAGGGAACTTTGAACTGCGTCCTCTAGGGGTTGCTTTGGGGAACGCCGTCAGCGTGACACGTGTCTGAAGCATACATACAAAAACACATGTTGGCCGGCGACAGCCTATGACGTCACTACCGGCGCGACCACAGTATAAAGGGGCGCCGGGAAAATACATCATTCTCTTCTTCGTCTTCAGTGACAGTTTTGTTTGAAGCGTGCATTCTACTAGTAAGAATGATTTTTTTACTCTTATCATGGCGAGCACTAGCAAGGCGTTTAAGAGATGTGTGGATCCGTGTCCTCATTATTTGACACCTGATGACACACACGATCTTTGCGTCTTTTGTTTGGGCAAGGAGCATGCACGCGATGTCCTCGAGGGGGCAATCTGTGTTCACTGTGAGCGTTTCTCTATGAAAAAGCTCCGCTCTCATCTGTCTCTCTTTTCGAGGAAGGAGTGGCAGCCGTCTGCTTCCCACGGTTCAGGACCCGCCGCTGCCGAGGCATGGAGGAGAATGAGCTAGCGGGGCTTGCAGGTGGATCTGGCCGATGAGTTAGAGAGGGGGCTTTCCTTCTCACGCTCTTCGACCGTGAATGAGGGCGAGCTGCTGGATGATGATGATGTGATCTCTCTGACATCATCTGATCCAGCGGCTAGTGCTCTGCTGGGTTCTGCCCAGGAAGAGCAGGAGATGTTTGAGGGCGAAGAAGTTGAGACTGAGCCCTCTCAATCCTCCTGCCCTGCATATGATGAGTTGTTAGAGGTTATGGAACGCGCCACGGCGAGGCTTGCCGTGGAAGCGGGCCAAGATGGTGGCGCTACGGGGTCGTCTTGATGAGCATTATCTCTCTGGCCATAGCCCCCCAGCTCAAGTGAACCTTCCGTTTCTTCCTGATCTCCATACGGAGGTTGAGAAGGAATGGAAAAAGTTGTTTTCCTCTCACATTCATAGATTCCAGCATACTAGTTATGCTAACATTGAGGGGATGCGTGAAAATGGCTATGAGAAGATGCCCCCTATAGAAAAGACGCTAGTTAGCCATCTCTCTATGGGTGAGACATCCTCTCTCAAGGCTCCCTCTTTGCCATCTAAGCCCCTTCAGGATACATCTCGCTGGGCATACGCAGCAGCAGGTTAGGCTGTCGCTTCGTTGCACACTATGGCGGTGCTTCAGGCATACCAGGCTGATCTGCTGAAAGACCTGGATAAGGGTCAGGGCTTGTCACCTGACGAGGTAGCTGAGCTGCGCCGCACCACAGATTTGGCTCTCCGTGCCACTAAGCAGGCCGCCTCTGCTATGGGCAGGTCTATGGCGGCCATGGTGGTAACGGAGAGACATCTGTGGGTGAACCTGGCAGATATTGGGAAGAAAGAGAAGGGCTTTCTTCTCGATGCTCCAGTTTCGCCTTCCGAGCTTTTCGGTACCTCCGTCGAGTCGGTGGTCGAGAAGTTTAGGGAGGCGAAGGCGCGTTCAGCAGCCTTCAAAACCTTCATTCCAAGAAGGTCCAGGTCTGAGCCCGAACAACGCAGGGGTCCTGGCCCATCTCGGTCTGAGGATCAGAGATGGGCGCAGAAGGCTAGTGTCGCGACTCGTGCCCCTCCCCCGCCTGCGGGTAGGGCTAGAGGGAGGCGCGGGTCAAAGAGAGGTAGGCAAGACCTGAGGGAGGTGATCCAGACGAGACGTTCGCAACGCTCTCGTCCGGATCAGAGTAAAAGTTGAACATCTACTCCTTCCCTCAGGGGGCCTGTACATCTGCCCTCATCTTCCCCTCTCTAATTCCCCTGCATCCTCCGTTTACTCCACCTGACCGAGGTTAGGTGAGCACCTCCTGCGCTCACATTACAGTCTCTATGCTGGATCTATGATGTTTTTGGCTAGGTTCTATGTTTCATAGAATCTACCTTACTGATGGTCCGGTCCACCAGTTTTTAATGACTGGGACGCCTGCCACTGTGTCCCGCCCCGAGGGTCTCCTGTTGTTAGGTTACCCACCCAATCATCACGCATTCTCTGAGTGAAGCTCCTCTCACTGAGGCGCTGAATGGCTTTACTCTTTAAACGCCACCCTGCAGTTTGTATCAGACTGCCCTTAGGGTGAACCAGTGTATCACCCCTCTATGGAGTGGGCTTGAGTACACTCATTCCCTGAGGCATGAGTGAGAGGTATTTTTGCGGGTTCTAAGTGCTACTGGCTCTGAGGAGCAACATCTCTATGCGTGATCTGGGCCCCGTTGTTTCTAAGGCTCTGTGGGTCTGGTTAACAGGGTCCATGCTCTCTATCGGGATAGAGAGCACAGGGCTGGATTGGGTTGGTTATAGCTGATGGTCCCCCGTAGGGCGGCACTGGTTTTTTATCTAGCACCTCCCTCTGGTGGAGCTAGCTCTCCTCTCCCGGTGACCTACCTCAACTCGAGGGCTGGTGGCGCCGCTGCTCGCTATGCAGCCATACTGAGTTGTTAGACTCATCTCTACCGGAATGTCTGATCCCACTTTGAGTTGGATCCCATTTACCTTGAGCCCTACCTACACAGTGCTGTCTCCCCTGCTAGGGTCGGTCCCCTTCCGGTAGCCTTCCTAGGTGCATGGCTATCTGAGGATATCTATGTGCTAGCTCAGGGACTGCTCCCCTTCCTAGGGTTTTTAAGTAGCGGTCTCCCTGAGCCCTTGCCTAGAGTGTGCTATCTCCCCTGCTAGGGTGTAAGTAGATAGCCCACTCTGGTGGCAGCCTCATAGGAAGGCATTTCCAAGGCCCCTCTCAGTCAGTCCATCCTCAGGCTGTGGCAGTGCTCCCCTCGCTGCGGGAGGGTTTGTTATCAGCTTGCCACGCCTGGGCAGATCAGGTCTTCCTCCTTTCTACTAAGGAACAGGAGTTAGGAACCTGCCCCTGGGCCATTGACCATTCACTTAACTGTAATAAGTGTATTGAGTTCCATGACAGCATCATTAGACAGCCGGCTGCTTGCTGTCTCCCTGATGTGTCATCCGAGTGGGCTGAGCCTGGCAATACTCTCCTCACCCTGTGGGATGGCTTGAGCATTGCCTTCAGCCAGGCACCTGAGGTGTCCCCCCACCACTGGGTCCTCCACGCCTTGGAGCTCTATTCAGAGGCAACCTCAGCCTGCTAAGCCTCTTCTGCCTCACTGTTGGGATGCTCTTTTCTGTATAGGCTTAGTAGTGCTCCCCTCAACCAGAGGGTCACCTATGAGCACTTCTTGCCTAAGCTGAGCGATCGAGTTCCTCTCTGATTGGAGAGTTGGGCCTCCGCTCTCCGGAGCTCTGGTCAACAGCCATACCGGATTGCTAGGCCTTCTCATGCCTTCCTGGTGAGCTGTCTTTGGTAAGCTAGCATCGCTCCCCTCACTGTAGAGGGTCATCTATGAGCATGCTGCTCCCTTCCGAGCATCCGAATTTCCTCCCCTCTGGTGGAATTGAATTCCCCGCTCCATGGTCAAATACACTGAGGAGCCCGGAGGGGTCGGGCCCTTTGTAGAACCACTCCCCTAAAAGTGGGTTGTTCTCGTAGTGGGCTTTAGTAGTGCTCCCCTCATTTCAGGAGGGTCACCTATGAGCACGCTATTCCCCTCGGAAGGTTCCAAGTTCTCCTCTCACAATGAGAGCTGAGTTCTTCATTTCTCAGAGCTCCTTCAGTCAGTAATATCAGGGTTCTAGGCCCCTTCCTCTGCCTCCCTGATATGCTGCATTTTTTTTTTAAATTGCAGTAGGTTTACCCTTCAGCACGCTGTAGGTCGAGAATCTGTCTCCCCCTCTCAGCCGAGATATGTAAGCTATGTAAGTTACTGTTAGTAACCAGGCTTGTGGCCATGATGATGAATTGCGGACCCCTCATATGACAGTTTGTTCTATGAGAAGCGCCGTTTCCATTTATGTGCGCTCTATGTATTATTTTCGAGTGCCACAGTCACATAGGGTCTCTAGGCCTGTCTAGTAACAGCCTCTATGACCCCCTAAGAATGGTATTTACAAATCCATATTATGGTAAGTGCGCATGCTAAGTCTCTGTGCACTTTCTGAAATCCACATAAAGTGTTTTGCATTCTTTCTAAAATCCTGTAAGCACTGCGGCTTCATGCCCTTTCTTTGAGTTGGTCAGGCCCCGGTTTCGCCTTGGGCCCCACTCTACCTATTTCTCCCAATGCTTCTGGGCTTGAACAGTGGGTTGCTACCAAGGGTCTGTTGAGACAGTTCCCTCAGCGAGCTCATGCAGAGCAAGCGGTAGCCCCTGGGTGACAGGCCAGGACCTAGTTACTATCTTAGGCGCTTGGCTGTATCCCCTTAAAGGAATCTTTTCTTTTGATTCTAAGCCTTTGAGCTCTACCCTGGGTCCAGAAATCCCGGCCCCTAACAGGTAAGTTTAGGGTATGCAGCTCAGGTCTTTGGCCAAAGGGGATAATGTCACTGACAGCCGTCAAACCGTCCCTGGGGCAACTCCCTTAGCCTGGTAGAGTTGGTACTTAGTGCTCACCTTTTTGCTTGGCTTGCACTCCCCTCAGCATGGTGGCGTGGGTATTGCGTTCTCAGGTTCTCAGGTTACGTATGTAACCATGGTTCCCTGAATAGGGAACGAGACACTGCGTCCTCTAGGCTTTGGGCCATGCTTCGGACGCAAGCTTCAGACGAAGAAGTAGATGACGTATTTTCCCGGCGCCCCTTTATACTGTGGTCGCGCCGGTAGTGACGTCATAGGCTGTCGCCGGCCAACATGTTGTCTTTTTGTATGTATGCTTCAGACACGGGTCACGCTGACGGCGTTCCCCAAAGCAACCTCTAGAGGATGCAGTGTCTCGTTCCCTATTCAGGGAACCATGGTTACATACGTAACCTGAGACGTTCTATTGCTTTAGTCACATCACTTGTGTCTGGTGTAGACACGTTGTTTTGGTATTTGTGAATCATAATTCATAATTTGCTTTATGTTTACCTGGCACTGGCAGTCCTTTCACAACTTGTAACTTACATGCTTAGAGCAGAACCATGCATCATTCATTTATATTTACATGGCTCCCTGCAATACAACTGATTCTTCAATCACGCCATCTAGTGGTCTGTTATTGATACAACCACAACTGGCTTTTAAGCATAATTTTTCACCTCACAAATGTATTGTGTGGAATAATCAATGTATTCTGTATAAAAACAGGACAATATTTAATAAAGAATGTGTAGAAAAGAATATAATCTTTATTTCAAAATTTATAGACACTGATGGGACTCTGATTAGTTATGAAAAATTCTGTAAGGAAAACAGTATTGATATTACTCGTATAGAATTTTTGAGAATAATTAATGGCATTTCGCCTAAGCATCTACAGCTTATTAAATCATCTTTACAGTACTCTTCTGTAAAGGAAGACATTCCCCGTTTAATGATAGGTGGCATAAAAAATACCAGAAGAACATTACTCTCTATAGGCAGTATTGTCTTCATGGAAATGGATGCATCTTTCTTTATCTTTGTGTAACATACGGTCTGTTCATAATAATTTTGTGATACCAAACAAGGTTAAAGAAATTAATCTTAAAATCCTTCACAATTTTTACCCCTGTAAGTTATTTTTATCTAAGTTTATGGATATTCACCCAGAATGCTCTTTTTGTGGATCTGAAAATGAATCAGTCCTTCACAGTACCATTTTGGACTGAGATTTCAATTTTGATCTTTACATCCTTTAATAACCACATTAATATTACAGAAGAAATGGTCCTGTTTCTGTTGTGTAATACTGGCTCTGCTCTTTTAAATAATGCTGTTAAAATCCTGTGCTTGTTTGGAAAATGTCATATTCAAAAGTGTAAAGTTACAGCCTCTAAACCAAATTTTATTGTGTTTTGCTCTGAATTAAAAAGTTTTGCTGATTCCCTGTGTAAATTAAAAAGAAATAAAAAAGCAGTTAAAACATACCAGATTTTAAATAAGATTACTGATTCATCTGTGAACAGAGAAACAATGTTTAGATGAGGTTTCCTACCCCCTACTTGAGTCAGAACGAAAAGTAAACAAATTGTATTTTTTACTATTATTATCTATGTATTTCACTATTTAGTTTTTATGTAATTGTTATTGTTTTTTATTTTCATTTATTTTATCTTGTTGGTTTATTTATCTTATGTTAAACTTGTTAATACTCTCAATCCCTCGCAACAGGTTGCTTGTTCTTACTCATTGTTAAAATCCAACTTTCACTGTACCTTAACAGTATGTTTTCAAATTTCAAATGTTACTTGCAAAATATTAATAAAAAAAAAAACAACTGCTACAACTGATAACGGAGCGCTCAAGCGGGAACTGCGAGTCATGTTCAGGTCATTAAAATATGTAAAATTACTATTTTGCGTTCAATTATTTACTTATCAGGCAAGTGGCCGCATGATACACGGGAAAATTACGCAGTGTAGTCTTTATTACCCTGCAGAGGTTTCTTTTGCAAAATAATCTGCTGACTGTACACTATCCCTCAGCCTTCCTGCATCCCCTCCCCCTAGGGGTCGCGCCCTCCAGTTTGGGAACCACTGCTGTAGACCAACAAAAAATAACTACAAAATCAGAGCTCTCTTCCAGAAAGAGTTAACAACAATTCCTTATGTAATTCCATATCGGAATAATTTTGTGGAGAATATACCTTGGGAGAAAGTATGGACTTTGCCTCATAAGTATATGCTTACCAATAAAATAAAGGAAATAACATTTAAACTGATTCACAAATGTTACCCGACTAAAACCTTTCTTAGGAAATATAAGTCAGACATTGAAGTGAACTGCAGTTTTTGTCATTCATCTGAAGAAGACTTCATTCATTTGTTTTGGCAATGCACCAGCTCAGAAAAATTTTGGTCAGACTTTTTAGTGTTTATCCAATCTTATTTTGTAAGTGACTTTTCTTTTTTTTTTTTTTAAAGACGCTCTCTTTGGATTGTCTGACTATTCGAAAGAAAATACAGGAAAATATTACATAATTTATGTTTTCTGTTAGCTAAATTTCACACTCATAAACAAAAGTTTACTGGCTCTAAACCTCTGTTTTCTTAGTTCAAAGTTGACTTAGATAAGTATGTGGAAAGTATCCAAAATTCTGCTAATTTGAAAGCTATGAAAACTGTATCTTTGTATTCATCCTTTGTGTCTTCTTAAGATGTAATTTTATTACTTTATTTTTTTGTTAAACCTGGCAAGTCTGAGTGTATATTCTTGAATATATATATATATATATATATATATATATATATATATATATACATATATATTAATTTTGTCTTTGTGTATAATTGTAACTGTACTGTCCTGATGTTTGTACTGTTTAATTAATAAAAAAAATAATAATAATAATTTGAACGCCTTTAACTGTCCTGCAGATGGCGCCGCCGAGCTCGTACAGCACTCTCAGGACCATTCTGTCCATGATGTTTTAGAAAACAAGCTTTTCACAGTTTATTTATTTAATTACTTAAGGCCATTTGCGCGATTTCAATCACCCCCTCCCCCAAAAAACAAACAAACAAACAAAAACCTCGGATCTACGCGAATCACATGGGTCATCCCTCAGCGGTCGGAAAATATGGAAATCCGTAATTATATGGAAAAATCAATTCCCTGAATATTGAAAGCAGAAATGTATCTTGTTTCACTCTATTAAGACAATTGCATAGAACCTGTCTCAATGCCAAAAATATCCTTTTTCCAAAGTCTTCATGTCTGTAACTCAAGAAGCATTAAACATATCAATATGACTTTAGATCAGGGGTGGGGAACATTGATCCTGGAGGGGCCGGTGTCCCTGCAGAGTTTAGCTCCAACCCTAATCAAACACACCTGAACCAGCTAATCAAGGTCTTCAGGATGCAGTTACGTATTTTTTTTCCAGGTTTTTTTCAGGGTTGGAGCTAAACTCTGCAGGAGAGTGGCCCTCCAGGATCAACGTTCCCCACCCCTGCATTAGATGCTGCTTCCTAAGAAACTTTTCTTTTGGAATCTTCATTTTATAGGCCTTGAATAGTTCAGTCCCAGAGATATTAGGATCTCAATGTGACTCCATGTCTAAAATGTTGAGTCCTACCCATTTTCAATGACTGATAAACAAATGTGAATTTGCGTTTATCTAGTCATAACTGTTCACACTGCAAATACGCAAATAATAACAGTGATGTGTACTGTGACATGAATAACGAGGATTAATTGTTAACTCCAGGTAAAGTAAGAGCTGTGTGAAATATAAAATAATTTCAAACTTTGAAACATTTATGGTTTCTCACACTTGGAATAATTAAGATGCTATAAGGAATGTTTGTTAAGACCCAAAATCTAAAAGGGCAGTTAAGATTTATCTTAGTATCTTTAATACTTATTGAGTTACAGGCATGAAAACTTCAGAGGAAAAAAAAAAAAAAAAACTTGAAAAGTGCTTTTTTTCCCCAATTTTAAATGGTCACCATTGGCATATAATGCAACAGATTTTACTCATAGACCAATCTATGTGTAAAAATAACAAAATGGTGCTGTCAAACAGCAAATATTAATCACAGATATTAACATGCTCTTTTTTCAACCCTGGTACTGTGAACAAGCACTTACATTATTTTCCAACATGCCCATGCCATCGCTATTGGGAAGAGACGACCTCCTTCTATTTGTAGGCAGCTTTCTGGGTGTCAAGGATCCTATAGGTTTCTTCTTAACCAGTACAACCTCACAGCATGCCTGGTCTTCATTCAGAGCACTTTTACCTGCATTTATCACCCTGAAACACAAACACCAAAGCAGACAGCATGACACTAAAGCATTTTTATTTTAATGTTTTAAGGGTAATAAAAAATTTACAATAAAATTACAAAACATCAATAAATGTAAAACAAATAAATTACTTTGTACAGGTTAACAAGCAACATTTTGCAATGGTCATTTTAAAACCATAAACAGGAAGTATCTGTTAAAGAAATAGAGTGATTTCAATATTTGAGAGAGGGCTCCCACTGGTGGTTGGATGTGTGACTCTCTGGCTGTGGTCTTGTAGTCTTTGACATCACTATTTTCATTCCTTTTGTGAAATGCCTGAACTTGCCTCTACACAAGAGATTAGATTCAGTTTTGGACTGCCTATGAAGGTAGAATTATTTGTAAATTATTTAATATTATTTTTTTTTAGGTAAGATTTATGAGTGGGTAGATAAGATTGTGTAAAAATGAATTAAATTTGCATATGCAGGCTATAGCTTTTTTAGAAAAGGCAAATCGCGTTTTTCAAGCGCAAGAAAAAATGATTTTTAAAGGTTTGGTTGTTTCTCAGAAAGTGTAATTCATGTATTGTGAAACTGCAAGTTTCATGCTAAAGCAAAAAATATGATCTGCGATTTTGAGACTCCATTTTCCGCGCTAGCACTTTTGGCACGGGTTTTTTTTTCTGCCAAAATACGGTCAAAAGCATTGCAAGACTGTAGATCAAGTGATTTCGTGTAAATGAAAACAGTAGTTTAAAGAATTGCAAAATGGATTGATCAGGTGTAGAACCACCTGTATGCAATAAAAAGAACTGCAAAATCGGATTGATCGGCAAAGCGGATCAGATATAGTAAAAACAGACCGTCAAATGTCTTAAATGATTTGTGTATAGGCAAAGTTGTCAATAACTGATCTGTACAGCCCGTTTCTTTTATTTTGGCACGATTCTCTCACTAAACTGAGTTTTTGCAAGTTTTAGGAGGGAGTGGAACCCACCTTCTTTTATAGCCAATCAAATGAGGCTTTACTCTCCATTTATTTTTTTCTGATTGGTTCAAATAAACACATCAGACGCCCAAGGCATTTATCTTCATTTAGTTCGGAACGTTTCTGATACTTTTAACGCATACACATACAGTAAAAATAAATAAATAAATAAATACCAACTTAATTAAAGCATGATATTTTATAAGTTGTGTACCATTAGGCTGTGTGTTCACTGAATTTCGAGCTGTGTAGTATCCTTCCTCCTCCTAAACAGGCTATTGATATATTTAGTTTATTGTAATATTATATTGTAATTTTGATGATAATTAAAGAAGGCTTAGTATCTGCACTAGCCTAATACATGCGTAAGTTCACCTGTCTACTGATCAGGGATGGTTAAATTTTTTAACAAAAATTTGGTTCAATAATAATTGAACCAACAGAACCAACAGTAATATTTTTATTCTTTAACATGTAATTTAAGGGGACTTTACAAAATATTACTAAAATATTTATTAAATATTTAGCTCTAACTTATTCACCATTTATCATCTGTAATACCATCGTGTAACCACTAGATGACTGTTTAGCTCTCTATATATAAACACATAAACATGGCTGTGTGGAGGGGAATTAGGATATAGACATGATTTAAGATACATATTTATCAAAGTTTTTGCATTAGTCAAATCTGGACACAAGGAAAGCATTTCGTTACTCATTCTTGCTTCATATAATAGCTTGATTGGTCACATGAAAGTAATCAGAATCAATACTGAAATTTCAAAATATACAGTTGAGTGTTATAAACCATAAACAGAGACATGGTTTGAAAAATTGAGCTTTATTGGCATAGCAAAAAAAAAAAGTTTTTACGAGTAGCACTCTGATACCATAGTGTTGAGCATTGTCACATAACATCATTTTAATTATAAAGTTTAACATCAGTGGTGTAAGCAGATTATGAAATTTCAATGTAAAGCAAAACCAAACCAAATAATGTTAACACCAGCTCGTAATTCAGTATGAACACATGGGAGTCTAGCCTAAAGGAACACGACTTATAAAATATCATGTTTTTTTATTTATTTAATTAATTATTTTTACTGTATGTGTACCTTAAAAGTATCGAGAACGTCCCTGAACTAAATGAAGATAAATGTCTTGGCGTATGATGTGTTTATTTGAACCAATCAGATAAGAGTAAATGGAGAGTCAGCGAGAGCCTCATTTGATTGGCTACAAAAAGAAGGTGGACCCGCCCTCCCCCTCACGCTTGCAAAACTCAGTTAGTGAGAGAATCGTGCCAAAACTGCAAGCGCAGATAAAAGAAAGACGGAGCTGTACAGATCGGATTATTTCGGGAACTTTTTGCCCTACATACACAACAAGTCATTTAGACATTTGACAGTCTGTTTTTTTACACATACAGATTGGTTATACGCGGTCAATCCGTTTTGCAGTTCTTTTTTTACACATACAGATTGGTTCTACGCGGTCATCCGGTTTTGCAGTTCTTTAAACTGCTGTTTTCGCTTGCAAATCACCGATCACAGTCTTTGCAGTGCTTTTGACCGTATTTTGGCGAAAAAACGCGCCAAAAGTGTAAGCGAAAAATGGAAGTCATAAAAATACAGATCATATTTATTTTGCTTTAGCATGAAGCTGCAGTTTCACAATACATGAATTTAAATGCTGCAAATCATTTTTTCTTGCGCTTGAAACGCGATTTACACCTTTACAAAGCTTCTCTTACGCATGCAAATTTAATTTACGCTTACAGTCTTATCTACACTTTCACAAATCTTACCCTGCGTATGCAAATATTTTAGGCATAATTTTACCTTCATAACTGCCGCCTTGAACTTTAGAACACCAGCACAGAATGAAGTGTCTGGTGTGTGATACTCTTGAGAAGCACCTAATGAGCAACATAAGCAGTTGCATAGTATGGCAATTCATTTTAACATTTAATCTTTTTAATTTAATACTAGTATGTATTTTCATGCTACTAGTACTTATTTTTTAGCTACTAGTATTTATAGGGTATATGTCAAACATCACCTGACCAAACCCGGAAAACAGGTCTCATCGCTTCCGCTTGTTGGAGAACGTGTTAACAGCCATATTAATTAATAGCGATATCTATAGACTATTAAGGTAATCAGTTAAACTAGCTAGCTGTTTTTATTGTTAACATTTTATTAAATTTTTATATCTAAATGTCAGTGAAAAGAATAATTAAAAAAAAACTTTTAGATATCAATCCTTATAGGTGATGGACATTGGTTATAATCATTTTTGTATCTACTTTGAAGGCATCTTGAGTAAAGGAGCTTCATATTTCACAAAGCATATACAAAACGGTTGAACCGGAAGCGCCGAGGCCTGTTTAACAGAATGCGGAAGTCTGCTGCGCATAACCCCTATTCCATTAGGTACTAGCACTTATTCATTAGATACCAGTTATTGTTTATTGGATACTAATACTCCTTCAGTAGTGACTAGTAACAACTATGGGTAAGTGTTGAAGCCTATGTTTTTTTTTTTAAGATTTACATTTGTTGAATGTACAAATCCCTTAAAATGCCTCCACCATGTTGAGGTGGTGATCAGAAGGAAGGCGTAACTCGGTCTGACACACGTACAATATGAAAATGTATCTAAATGCCAGCCTACACACTAATGCCTCCACACTCACATTGTTTTTTTTTTGTCATTTCACCAGAAGACCGTATGAAAATATGGAGCATCCCTTCCAAGGATATTGTCCTGATAACCTCACCAGGCAGTAATCTACAGCACATTTACATTTACATTTAGTCATTTAGCAGACGCTTTTATCCAAAGCGACTTACAAATGAGTACAATGGAAGCAATCAAAACCAACAAAAGAGCAACAACATGCAAGTGTTATGACAAGTCTTGGTTAACCTAACGTATTACACGTAGCAAGGTGGGGTTTTTTTTTTGTTGTTTTTTAAAGAAACAAGTAGATAGAATAAAAAAAGAAAGCTAGTGTTAGTTTTTCAAGAAAAGCTAGCAGTTAGAGAATAAATATACAATTGATAGAGGGTCAAGTGTGTTTTTTTTTATAAATATAAAGAAGACAGAGAGATAAAATAGAATTAGAATAGAGAGTGCTAGAGTTTGAGGGTCAAATAAAGATGGAAGAGATGTGTTTTTAGCCATTTCTTGAAGATGGCTAAGGATTCAGCTGCTCGGATTGAGTTGGGCAGGTCATTCCACCAGGTGGGAACAGTTAATGAAAAAGTCTGTGAAAGTGATTTTGTGCCTTTTTGGGATGGCACAATAATGCGTCAACACCTCCATATCAGAAGCCATGGTTTCATGGTTCTCTTGAATGCTTCTCAGTGGAGGTATTCCGGGAATGTCCTATTGGGAAGAGAACCAGAGCAGATATAGGACGTACTGGATGGATTATGTCTACCAGCTGGCCTGGGAGCTGTTGGTAGTTGCTAGGTAAAAGGATGTCTGGGCAGCTCTCTTCACTTTACTCACTCTCAGTTCACTTTAAACTATATATATGTTGGTGTTTAACTTAAAACCTAACAAAATTATTTTTGCAAAGGGTGTTGGGTACTTTTTAATTACATTCATACATCTTAAAAAAAAATACCAAATACAATGTCAGCCCATTAAATCAAATGTATTTTGTATGATTCATGAATCATGAAATGTGTTGATTATAACATTATACTTAAAGGGGACCTATTACGCAAAAATCACTTTTATAAGGTGTTTGAACACAGTTGTGTGGCTGCAGTGTGTGAAAACAACCAGCCTATAATGGTAAAATTCCACCTACTTTTTTATAATCCCAATAAATCATAAACAGTCTCTCAGAATAAGAGATTCCAGATTCCCCCTACATACACGTCATTGTAGGGAAAAAGTCCAACCCATTTGCGACGCTGTCTGCCTTATTAGCATGAACACAGCCCTGAGTGAGAAGCAGAAGTCCGCCATTACTGTTTTCTTGTTGTAGCTGCTTGTCAGCGCCAAAGAGGCATTATAAGTGTTGTGTTTGAGGATGCACAAATAAACATAGGAGTCTCCATAGACTCCCTCCATCTGAGCTGCCGAGGACACTGTGGTAAAGTCCTATATGATTGTGCCAATCATTTTACGCTGGACTGCCTCACAAATGAGGGTCATTTCAATGCTGGATTTTAGAAAACAAGGGATCAATACCAACGCTTTGTTTGTGAACATCAGCTCCAGACAAAGTAAGCGCATCATATTTTGTTTTCCAAAGCCTTTCAAAAGAGCTTCTTGGCACTCTGTAAGGCTAATGTTGCTAAAGCTACCATTGTCCCTGCCTGTTTTCACTGATGTTTTCACCTGTTTTCTACCAGAATGACTGTAAATAGGAATGTGGTAGTTAAAAATTGCATATGAAAGCAATGTGAAGTCAACCGTTTACATTTAAAGGGACAAACACAAAAACAGCGCATTTTGGCTCATACCATAAAAGTGGCAACTTTAACAAGTTATACAAAATTATCTGTGGGGTATTTTGAGCTCAAACTTAACATACACACTCTGGGGACATCAGAGACTTACTTTACATCTTGTTTAAAAAGGGGCATAATAGGTCACCTTTAAATCTACATCCACTGCATAAAATGTTGCAGCACTGTAGCCAAACACTTTCACAAAATTATTTCAACTAACAAACACAAACACAATGTGTAAATATGAAATTCATTGTGTAGTATAAATAGTGTCATTGGGCCTCATTCATGAAACATTCGTAAATATAGGAGTAAATTCTGAGTAATTTGCTTGTAAAACGGACCTTCCCGAAAACTCTCCTCCGGATTCACAAACACTGCATAAACTTCCGATTTGACAGTTAAACATGCTTGTGTTAATGAATTCCAATCATTCGTAAATAGGGCGCTCGTGCACACTCATTCACAATTAGCATAATCCCTGCAAAGCCACTAGAAGGCAAGCCTGCAACCATTAGCCAAAAAAGCGTAACGGCTAAAGCTAACGATTCCAGGCTGGCAGTACGTGGGAAAGGAGACCAGAGGCTGTTTTTTTTTTTTTAATGAATGTCAATGGAGGAGAGGCTTCACTACGCTGAATAAACATCTTTTTAGAGGAAAGCTTATCATTTAATGAATCGTCAGCCTATCTACTAATCTTCAACATGTCTTACACTAAACAATACTTTTAGATTAAATTATTTTTAAAGTTCACCATGGAAAAAAATGCTGTTTTATAAGAGAAGTCACTGACTTTTTGCGACAGGTGGGATTCAGCGTATGGCACTTGTCATTCATTCCTATGATATCCGTAAACGGTGATTGAGTGTCGCACAATTCTGGCTGAAATTTAATGACGTCAAGGCTGTAATGTGATTGAATATTACGGCACACGTGATCCAAATTAGCCGTTAAGCATTCTCCAATAGTAAGTAATACAGACCCTCTTTTCTCCCTATAGATGGTTTCATCGGGCGCACGCGCCTGGCCCGAAGTTAACTTCCGGTCTGTGTTTGTTTATCGGTCTGGTTAGTGGCGCCGGCTACAAACGCAGTTAAAGTTAAAGTGATGAGTAGTGAAGTTGGGCTCAGGTTGTGCTGTGGGATGTGTTTCCCGTACATTTATTTATTTGTGGTGACCCACCATGATATCAAAACTGTCCGACTTTCCAAAACGCTTCGTTGAATAAACATGAGCACATAATGTACATTTAAAAATCAAAACGAGGCGCAGGTGTTTTTATATCACTGTATTTCTGAAGGAAGACTATCTTTAGAAAATGTTCAATGTCATTTTCATTTCATCTTGCATGTTATATGCCTGAAAAAGCAGCATTTATGAGCTCAGCGCTGCTTTGTGTACAGCCGTTACCGGGGAAACCTCTATTTCTCCCACTTTAAAGAGCCTCCTGCTGGCAGAGAATGAATTAGCATTTTTTAATAAGTCCATCTGATTTACACAGCAAACATATTTTGCTTGTTATCAAAAAATGATCTCTAGAGGGACTTAGCTGTTGTTATTGATTCTATTTGGATGTCTACCGGAAGTTAAGTTAGGGCCACAAAAGCGCGCATGCGCAGTAACGTTTGTTTATGTTGTTGCCGTTGAAACCATATATATATATATATGTAGATGCCTCATTAGTGACTGTTTCTATGGGCCGCTATACGTAAGCTGTCCACCATATTGCAGCGGTAAACTTGACGTCATTCACCATAGTAATCACTGAATATTCGAAAGATGCCACAATCATGCACAGAACGGCTCAACGGCTCTGTGCGAACTACACAGTATGGTGAATATATATATATATATATATATACAGTATGGTGAAAATACCGTTCCAAGATGGTGGCCGCACCTACGTACCTGGAGTGGTCGAATAGGGGCATCTATATATGTCTATGGTTGAAACGGTCTATAGTAAAATAATCTCTGATCCCCGCCTATGACAGCAACGCAAATTGCGTGTCCAGGAACGCAGTGGAATATTCTGGTCTACTTTCTCAGGTTTGGCTCCAGTATATTGCATAAATGCAAAAAAGACTGATAGGCCTAACAATAAATATTCAATAACGTGTGTCCACCAAAGCGTTTTTAGCCATCTGAAAAATGTCAGGCGCTCTTCTTAAAACGACCAGCTGGTGGCGCTTGAAAACGCTTTGGTGGCACAGCGTTTTTCCAGTTGATCTGGTTGCTATGATGTGGAATATCCACGGCAGTAACGTATTACCAGAGCCGTTGAGAAACAACAGTTACGTTTCCACTTGAGCTCGGTTCAGCACGGCACAATGAATTTCAATTAATTTCAGTATATATAGGTTTATAACAGGTCTGGTTATAAACTTGGTACAATGCAACCGTGCTAAGTGTGAGTATTCACATTAAGCCTCTTTTTCACCATTGGGCCAAACCATCGTCGTTGGTTTCATTTTCCACTGTGGGGATGATTTCAAAACTTGTAATACAAATTCCTCAGTCAGTAAATTGTTCACATTTTCAGTGGACACAAACTACAATGCGGGTCACTTAGCATGCGGGTGATTTTTTATTTATTTATTTTTTTTAAGAGGAATGTGTGAAGAACAAATGTTGAAACTAGAAATGCATCTCGTTTCCCTCTATCAAAACAACTGCATAGCTCAGAGATCCCCAACCATCGGGTTGTGACCCAGTACTGGGCCGTGGAAGTGTTGCTACCAGGTCACACAAACGTTTGGGGAAAAATGTGTATCGATATGACACTGTTATTTATTGTGCATTAATGATTGTTCTAATTATTCATTATTTTCGTTTGTTGTGTGCGATTGCTATGGGGTAACTATTTGACGATTTCATGTAAATGAAATGTTAAATTAGTAAATGAATGATTGTTCTGATCTGTCTATATAGGCTATTAGGGGTTAAACAGATTGCAGTTATATATACATCCCCAATAGTCATCAATAGTCAATACATCACCAGGCGGTCCCTGAGAATATTTTCAAAACATAACCAGTCTATGGTGTAAAAAATGTTGGAGACCCCTGGCATAGCTCATACCTGTCTCAGTGCCATATATATTATTTTTCCAAAGTTTGCATGCCTGTAACTTAAGAAATATTAAAGAAGTCTCAATATGACTTTACATTCTGGTTCTTAACAAACTTTTCTTTTGCAATCTTCATTTTCAAGGCCCCATATGTTTCAGTCCCAGAGATATGGGGATCTCAATGTGGCTTCAAGTCCAAATTATTGAAAATTACCCATTTTTCAGTGGTCAAAAACAGTGGTCACTTTATACAGCTGATACTTACTGTATTTAAAGAGAAATGCATGAAGAAAATTAATGTTGAAACTACAGTTGTAACTTGTTTCCCTCTAACAAAACAACTGCATAAAATACATGTCTGAGTGCTACAAATACACTAAAATGGTCAAGTTGAGACACATTAATATGCTCTAGGTAGCCTATTGACAAGATTCTATATTTGAAATCTTATCAGTGTCAGGAATATTTTGGAAAAAAAGGATTTTGTTAATTTTAACAGCTCCTAAAGCTAACAAGAGTTCAAATATGCAGTATTGAAACTACATGTTTGAAACAAATTCCACGCCTCATAGGGAAGTGTGGTTGCTCTCCTCACACATTATATTCACATCAATAAACCAAGATTCACCTCAACTGGATTAAGTATTAGATTTTCTTTTTCGCTTCTTTCTTTTTTTATTATTGTTATAACATGTAAAGCATAGTCATAGATCAAGTAACCAATTATAAGGTGCATATTTGGCAGAATCACTGATATATTCCTAAACCCTGGCTTACTGTTATTATTTGCATACTTGCAGTGGCAACAATCATAAATAGATAAACACAAATTCACATTGGTTCACATTGAAAATGGGTAGGATTCAACCATTTGGATATGGAGCCACATTGAGATCCTGATATCTTTGAACAATACGGAGCCTTATAAATTAAGATTTCAAAACAAAAGTTTGTTAAGAACCACAATTTAAAAGGATATCAAGATATCTTTAACACCTCTTGAGTTACAGACATGCAAACTTTGGAAAAAGGACATTTTTGGCACTCCAAGAGACATATTCTATGCAACTGCCTTGATAGAGGGAAACACGATACTTTCAATATTATTTGTTCTTCAGACATAGTTCTTTAAATACAATAAGTATCAGCTGTACGCAAAGTGACCACATTTGGTTTTCATCCATTAAAAACAGGTAAAATTCAACAAATTGGACATTGAGTTGCATTGGGCATCCCATATGTCTGGGACTGAACCATATAGGAAAGTTTATTAAGAACCAGAATTTAAAATTATATTGATATATCTTTATTATTTATTGAGTTACAGGCAAAATTTTTCCATTCTTTGGAAAAAGAATATTTATGACATGCAGACAGGTCTGTTCTATGCAATTATTTTGATAGAGGGAAACAAGACACAGTTCTAGTTTCAAAATTATTTGTTCTTCAGACATTTCTCTTTAAAAGAAAAAAAAAGTATCAGCTGAATGCAAAGTGACACACACTTGGGTTTTGACCACTGAAAATGAGTACAATTGAACAAATTACTCCTGGAGCCATACTGAGATTCCAATATTGCTGGAATGTGACCAGATAGAGCATTAAAAATGAAGATACCAAAAGAAAACTTTGTTAAAACCCAAAATCTAAAAGGGCTTTAAGATATCTGTAATATTTTTGAGTTACAGGCCTGCAAACTTTGCGAAAAAAAAAAAAAAAATTGAATCCCCCCCACCCCATTTTTGAACTGTCACTATTAGCATATAATGCAACAAAGATTTCTAAAGTTAACAGATTTTGACCTACCAATCTCTGTGTGAAAATCATATGCTGCCATCTTTCTAAAGTCATTTTGACCCCCCTGTAATTTGGCTACAAATCTGAAGTAAAAATTGTCATTTTGACCACCCCTTTACAAAATAGTGGATTACTTAGTAAATATACTGTACATACATGACATTTTTTTTTTTTTTTTTTTTTTTTTTTTTTTTTTAATTCAAAAAAAAAAAAAAAAAAAAAAAAAAAAAAAACTTACCCTAAAAGTGGCAACTTTAACAAGCTATAAAAAATTATCTGTGGGGATGATCTTTTTTTTTCCATATATATATATATATATACAATAATAAAAAACAATCAGAAAATGGCATGGAATGCCCCTACAAGTTTAGAAAATCTTGATGGTCAGTAAATGATGACAGGATTTTCAATTCTGGGTGAAATATCTCTAGCGTACCATACAAAAATGCACAGACGAGCAAACGTGAATGAATATGCCTGAGGTAGCACGTGTATTACTTTGATGATGATGATGATGATGATGGTCATCATCATCATCATTATTATTATTATATTGCATACATCAAAGCACGTTAACCATGTCACACTGGTGCATTAGATTTGTTGCTTTTTTTCTTTTTCTTTTTTAACAGTGTTATTTTGCAAGGCAAGAACGAGCTGCTCTTACTCGGCGTATCCCGTCGCCCACGGCAACCTGCGAGTCTCTTTTAGGATCAGGATAGGTCTCGCGATGTGATCCGCCGAGCACTCAATCTCATATGCCGACAGTCCCAGAAACTTGGGTCTCATGTAAGGGCATTTAAGCGGCAGGTCCGAGCCACCCGAGCGTTCATTATTATTATTAGACGATCCGGCCATGATTCCACCCATGAAGCTGGCCACGGCGGATTTGACGCGAGTGAGCATGTCTGCGGAGCGCCGCGTGTCCATGCGTCTCCTTCTGCCCGATGTACCCCCCAGCTCGAGCCACGGCGTTGCGACACGTTAAAAAAATGAATCGTACTCGCCTCACAGCTCCTCCATTGAGTGTCTGAACCAACGCGGAAATAGTCCAACGATTAAAGCTCATGTGATCTCATGGATCTGTTTTCTGAGCGGCTTATACGATGACAGCTTGCGCGGGTCTTGCGCAGGAATTGATGATGAATACAATTATCCCTCGCATCAGGTTTAGCAATTTACAAAAGCGTGTTCTCTTGAACTGGTTTATTGTTAACTCTCTACAAATATATTCATCCAGTAAAGGTAAGATGAATAGTTTGGCTGCACCAGTTCTCTCAGTCACACGTGCATGATCAGCCCTCTATGACGTCACAAACACAATGCCTCCAAGCATGTTTTGGTTTGTTTATTTTTACTTTTTTAGGATAATATGATATACATAGTTGCACAAAATATAACAAAACGTGTTACTCCATATAATAAATTATAGAATGAATGAATGAACAAATGAATAAATTGGGGTGGGATGGCGCAGTGGATAAAACACATGCCTTTGGTGTGAGAGACTCGGGTTCGAATCCACTGTGTGACACCAATGTATCCCTGAGCAAGACACTTAACCCCTAGTTGCTCCAGAGGCGTGCGACCTCTGACATATATAGCAATTGTAAGTCGCTTTGGATAAAAGCGTCAGCTAAATGAATAAATGTAAAATTAATGCAGGTGTGGACTGGCCAGAATGTTTGCAACCTTTGGAATATGGTATAGGAAGAACTGAGGCCTAGCATGAATTAAATTACATGAAATATTAAATATGTGTATGAGTACATTAACTGTCAGGCTAGTTTATGGTAACAGGATGCCTGTAATTATAGGATGAGTTTGCCAGTTTGTTTGCTCATGTTCCACGCGCGTGCACACACACACGTATGAACATAAATATCATCACAAGAATATCTGTTACAAAAGCTCTTTTTAGTCCACTGTGTTCTTTTCCTCCAAATTATTATTATTTTTTTCTTCAATTTTTAACTATGAAAAATACAACAGTCACACTGCACTTGTGTGGTCTGTTCTCCTAATTTAATAAACAATATCCCAGTTTTTCCATCTAGTTGGCATGAAATGAAAATTTACCCTATTTATTTTCTGCATATAGGATTATTCTGCATCTTATTAAGAAGAATTCAACTGTACATGTTTCATTAGTATTTTAATTGATTGATTGAACTCATAATGTTCAAACCTGGAAACAGCAGACTTCGGTAATGTATGCAGGACTTCAAGCCTAATTTGCCTCCACTTTCTAGTAAAATTCCTACATCTCAAAATCCAGTCAACAACTGAAGCATAGAACCAAGTCCATGTCCTTTTTTTTTTTTTTTTTGACAATCTATTACACTCAAATGTACATCACAATACATAAGCGAAGATCTGCATTACTTTTTTTTCATTGTGATTTTAAACAATTTTATTAGCAGTTGCTGATCATCACAGTTTAACGTAAGGTACTCCCATAATTTATGCCATAAAATGACATGGTGTGTAGGAAAGAGGATAGACCGTGCGTTGGAGAACTTAAGTTGTCAAAGAAACAGCTTTGTCACATATTTGTGGTTTTGACGCTCTCTTTCAGCTACTCCCATTAGAGGTCGCTACAGCAGAATTATCCACACAGCCATTTGGCAGATGCCCTTCCTGATGCAACCCAGCACTGAGAGTACACTAATTTGCTTATTGTATATTAATACAATAAATATATACTTAGTTTGTCATGCTTAATAATAAATACACTGAAAATTGTACATCAGTTGCACATTGTATGTATTTATCTTTAGCATCTTGTTTTGTACTTGGATAATGTGACATAGATGTACCCTCAGACAACTGTTATAATTAAATTCATACAATTTTAACTTTAAAATAAATCTATAAAATATTGTATATAAAATATCTAGGTATGCTTGTAATGGTAACGACTCTGACTCACAATACAGTGGGACACTGATGAACTCTTGCAGAGTTCTGTAGGATTATTGGGAGTATAAATATAATGTAGGCTGTAATTTTGGCTAGTGGGCCAAACATTTATGAATTAAGAATATGTCATTTTGTCCAGTGGTACCTTAAGTGGTAACCCACCTTGGAAAACCACAGATCCAGTGGTTGACATGAGCTTAAAAAAAAAAAAAAAGGAATACAAAAGAGGTATGTAGTTGTAGTGATACATATTTGTTGAGTACTTGCACATGTTGGGGTGTTAGGGAATGAGGTGGATGACAGCCAAAAATAACTTGATAAATGAGAAGCAGATGTTAATTGCCAATGGGGAAAATGAAGTAAAAGCTACACTGTAAAAAATTTCAACTAATTATTTCAACTAATTATTAGGTTTCAACTAATTATTATTTAGTAACTAGTTCCACAGAAATTTTACGTTCAGTCAATTTCTGACTTCAAAATGTTATCTGAATTATTTTTTAGTTGGCTCAACCTTTACTGAACTAGTTTATAGTCCATTCAACTAAAATTTTTCAATTGGTCAAACATTTAGAAGACTACAGCAAGTTGTCAGTTAAATTTTAACCGTTTACTCTATGTGTTTTATATTGTTACCTCAACTAAGATTTATTATTTGGGCATCATAAGAAATTGCTGGGGAACTACATAAACATATATTTTTATAGTTTAACAACATTATTAAAAATGATTAACTGGTGTTTATCAATCACTAAAAACACAAACTTTACAACACATAATAGTCTTTATTTAATAACAATCTCCATTTATAACATTTTTCATACAGACTAAACATACTGGAATGAAGAAAAAAAAGTCACCTACATCTTGGATGGCCTAAAGGTCAGTAAATTAACAGCAAATTTTAATTTGTGGGTTAACTATCCCTTTAAAGCTCCAGTTGACAAACATTACATCTGTAATACAACTCCAAATTTCATTTTAAACTTTAATGAACTAAGAAAAAACTAAAGCTAAACAAAATATTAGCAAACAGAAATTTACACATAGTATTACTGTTCACAATTACATCTTTAAAATGAGGCAGAAGTCAAAAAAAAAAAAAAAAAAAAATGAACCAGATGTTACAGTATATAAAATCAAATCGTCACCTTTATATACATAGCG
>JAFVLL020006758.1:0-16955 GCA_021397915.2 Tor tambroides
AGTGAATGGGTGCCGTCAGAATGAGAGTCCAAACAGCTGATAAAAACATCACAATAATCCACAAGCAATCCACACCACTCCAGTCCATCAGTTAATGTCTTGTGAAGTGAAAAGCTGCACATTTGTAGTAAACATGTTTTTTTTTTAACTACAAATGAGTCCTCTATCCAAAATATTGCTTAAACCAATGAAGATGCCTTGTCTGAAGAGAAAAGTTATGCACAGATCAAGCAAAGTTCTAGAAAATATGTTGGTGAATTTTGACTTCACAAGATGTTAACTGCTGGACTGGAGTGGTGTGGATTACTTGTGGATTATTGTGATGTTTTTATCCGCTGTTTGGACTCTCATTCTGACGGCACCCATTCACTGCAGAGGATCCATTGATGAGCAAGTGATGTAATGACAAATTTCTCCGAATCTGTTCACACGAAGAAACAAATTCTCATCTACATCTTGGATGGTCTGCGGGACGTAAATTTTCATTTTTGGGTGAACTTCTCCTTTAAAGAAATAACAAACTCCTTTAAATTCAAAATTATTATTAGAATAATTAGTTAAAGGCTGAGGCTCTCATGTTCCATCTTCATTTTTCTTGCGGTTGCTGCTCACACTGCACCAATCAAGATCTGTTTATATCTGTGCTACAACACGTGCAAAACACGTCATGTTTGAACACGTGTTGGATTTCTGTCGCAGCTGCAATGTGCAGGAGAGAATAAAAGGTTTGATAATCCCTGCAGTACTATCTAGTACATATCGACCTTGATTTCTCTTGCATTACTGCTCTTACTTGACATTTTGAAACATCTTAATGATACAAAGGAGAAGGATGTTATTTTTATAACAGTTATGGCTGGGATGTTTGAGCCAGGTACACTGATATTTAGATTATATACAATATGCTCATGGAGTGTGTTTGTGACATTTTTCTTAAAGGTATATTTCACCCAAAAATGAAGATTACTCACCCTCATGTCATTCCAAATCTGCGTGACATTCTTTCTTCCGTGGAACGTAAAAGAAGATATTTGGAAGAATGTTTTGGATCCCACTGACTCCCATTGTATGGACACTTTTTCAAAATTGTGTTCCACGTAAGAAAGGAAGTCACACCCGACATGAGGGTGAATAAATAATGAGAGAATTTTTGTTTTTGGGTGAACTATCTGTCTGTTTAAGCAAAATTAAAACTATGGTCTATGGCTGTGGTCATTTTTTTTATGTTCTGGGAATAAAGAGACATTTTCAGCTGTATTATGTTGAAAATATGAACTATATATTAGTATTGACAGCTATGGATTTAAAATTCTTTGTACCCCAAATATGGCATGCGATGTGATTGCTTCAATGAAACTGTTAAAATGACTGCTTTTTTATGTATGTGATGACTGATGTTAATTTATTGATATGTATCTCCACTGTACCCTGTCACATTTCGGATCTCTTTAAACTTAGATGAACTAAATAGAATTTTGCATGGTTTTTAATGCAAAATGATGGACAGAAATCTGCATCTAGAAGTTAAGCCCTCTAAATTAAGTGCTTATACAGAAACAGCTATTTCTCATGTAAGTTCCACCGGTTTCTTTGTACTGTACTTTGTCTCCAGCTTTGAAATGGCCCCATTTGCGGCTTGCGAGATAATTGTAAGGGGTGGTGCATGTGTGTGTGACCTTGTACGTATGCAGCCTTTGTGTTTTCTCAGTTTTGTATTCCTGCACTGAGGGGCAGATGCTCCCTCCAAATTCCCCTCCTATTTTCTAACATATACCTCACCTTCTGCCTTAGTTCCAATTTGTTGAAATGATTGTACGATTTGTTGGAGACAACAAACTTTTTGCCAATCATTTTGTTCTCTGAAAAAAAAAAGAAGAAAAAATGAGTAAGAATTCTAATATATTAAGAAAATGTTTCCTTTTATTTTTATACGTATGTGCTGTGCACAACAGCCAACTGTATTACTGAAATGAAAATAAAAGGTTGTTTTTTAGCCTCTGTGTTTTTGCATTATAATTTAATCATAATTAAACTTTTTTTTTTTGTATTTAAACAGGTTTAACAAAAGATTTAAAAGATGTGGGTGGTATTAGTTGGGTTAGAGCACCCTCATGTGGTCAAAATCAGAAAAAGTTTTTTAACGTAAGATTATCATCCTATATTTTTACGTTTTATTTCACATACCTTTTTTATACACAGACTAAGCAAACATACTAATAGGCTAGTAAATAAATTAACAATAAATAAAATAAATCACATTTTTATCTTGTAACTTTATCTTTAACAAAAAATATAAAATATCTTAAATACAAGATATACGCTATAAGCAATAAAGTTATTAGTCAAAATGGAAATAAATAAATAAAAAAACTGCATGAATGAATGAATGACAACTCACATTAGTCCTACAGCCGTTTCAGATTTTTTTGAACTTCAATGAGGTCAAATCTGTGAAATTTTCAAGTCAAACTAATAATGACGTTTACCCTCAGTAATCCAATCAAGGCCTTTATATAGACCTACATGAGTAGAAGTTGGCTGAAATGCAGTGAATTTCCGTTTATCCTTGAATCTAACGTATTTTTCCTCATGTAATTAACAGTAAAAATACTGTATGTTTCCACTGAAAGAAGACTATATTTTTCTATAAAAATAATATATATTTATCAGAATATGCCCCTTCAAAACTAGGTTGTAACTTACATAAAGCTGGTGAAACCGGCCCCTGGTTACAACTGCAGTTGCAGGTGATCAACTTTAAAGTTCTTGGTCGGCAAACATGACCTTTGAACTAAATTTCCCCAGTCATATAAACTGGCAGTGAGATGTCTCACTGTAACCTGAGCTCTTTCTTGATTCAGCCCGATCATGCACACGGTCTGTCTTCTCTGCCTGGCTGCTCTAAGCACCTCTACACTGATAACTTGTCATCCTATACAAAAGGAAACAATCCAAACAGATTTAACAAGAGAAAATCTGAGCCATATGGAGACCTTGATCAGCAGATATGGATATTTCCTGATGATGAAATTTAGTAAAAGAATGAGGAAAGCCATTTATCAAGAGTCAAAAGGTAAGTTAAGTTGATTTTTTTTTACAAAACAGGCAGAGTTTTCATATTTTGACTGTTTTAATAACATTACTGGTGCTCTTGTAATTCATAAAGGAGCTGCTTTACTGAAGAAAAGATGCAAGGACTGCTTCTCACTACTTAAATATAGTAATATAATGAGCTTGGATACAACTAAAAACACACATATTTCAGTAAGTAGTAGTTTTTGTTTTTTAAAAAATCAGTATTGTAAACAATATCTGATTTTACAATTTCATATGAGCTAAAAACCTTAAACAACAAATAAAATAATAATAATACTAATTTAAAAAATGAAAAATGACAATTCCAAATAACTTGTAATTACAGTACACTGTTCAAACGTTTGAGGTTAATACTTTAATGTTAATGTTGCAAAAGATTTCTTTCAAATCATTACTGCTCCTTTGAACTTACTTTCCATTTATCAAATAATCCTGAAAAAGGATTTAATAATATATAAAAAAACACATTATTATCCCCAGGTTGATACCATTTATAAGGACTGCTTTAAAACAATTCACGGAAAAAAATCCCATCATGCTTTGTGTCCATGGAGGAGTGAAGCAATGATCAAGCTTGTTGGAGCTTATAGTGCAGAATTACATTATTCTCTGCAATCAAACAACCATAAAACACATCTCAGACAGAGAAGAAGCCAGTATATTGACCCATCTGATCCTTTGGGGTCCGAGAATCCAAGGTCAAGGGCCAGGAATGATCAAAGACCGAATCGAGAGCATGAGCACGAGTGCAGCAGTGATGTTTCTAAAGAAACCATTGCTTCCTATGATGACCCTTTACATGTACTGCTCTCCAAGAGCCCTGTCAGTCCAAATTTACAAAAACAGAAGAAATATAAGCAAGTTGCGCCATCTGATCCCTTCTGAACAAATTACTGACCTCAGTTTTACAGCCTTGTACCAAAGAAAACCATCTGTGAACCACCCAGGAGAATTTTTTTTTTTTTGGATGATTCTTAAAACAATACACTTATCTGAAGAACCTAGAATGTAGAAATGGTTTCGAGGAACCACATCACCAAGAACTGTATAGGATGTAATCTAGGGCCTCAAGACCTCAGTAGGTGAGGCTAGTTTAGGTCACTGTTTGTCAGTCCTTTCACCTTTTTAAGTCAGTTAAAATTTAATCTACTACCATGCAATGCTGTGGCAGTGATATTGTTTTCATAAGAACTGTTCAAGTATCTTTTGCAAGTAATTGATTGATGTAGGTAATATCATGAAATACTAAGTCAGTAGAAATGTCATACAGTAGTTTCTAACATGTATGAGATGGTGCTGGCCACCTCTACTGAATTATTTATTAAAAGTGCTGATACATTTTTATTTATTCTATTTTATATTGATGTCTTTAATTTAAATATCATCTCAGAAATGTATCAAATATGGGAAAAAACTATTTGAAACTGTATTTAGCTAATCTTTTCAGGAATACTTAGGAAAGTAATTACCAAGTTTCTTACTGTGTAAAATGTATAGTGCATAATGTGAAAAAAAATATATATTATGAATGCATTAAAACCATAAAAGGATTGTAAAATACATTTTCTTAAGTTTCCTGTCCTTCTCAATGATTTTCTCATTAATGCTCTTAAAATTAGTCTCAGAGGTTTCCCAGCGCATTATTTAAAAACAATCAGAGATGTATCATATAATTAATTGTTGTTGTGATGTAATGTTTTATGTTTTTGAAATCTGATTTTATACCTTAATGCTTGATGATGATGATGAAATGCATTGACGTGATATCAGTTGGACTTGATGTTTGTTTTTAGTGATTATGTAATTTTATAAGAGGCAAACAGCATGTACAACCAACAATATATTTATTTTTCATCAACAGATTGTTTGAGGACACAATTTGGGTACATGAGTTTGCAGAAATAAATTAATTCAAATGTTGTATAAACAAACACCTTAAAATGAGGTCAGAGTAGCTGAATATCTTCAATATTGACTGTTCTGTGCTGTTGAAGTACATATCAGGACACTCTGCAACTATTATGCAAATATGAGGCACAAATACATATATAAATATCTTGTGTTCTTGCATGCAAGTTTCAGGTTTAATAATAATTTAGGACAGGTTATTATTAGTCATGATTCAAAAATGAAACATCTGAATGACTTTGGAAATTGTTACAAAGGTACATTAAAGAAACTGCAGTGATTCCAATGAGAAAACAACAACAGCAACAACAACAGCACAAGAACATAGATGGAGGAGGATATATTTATTTAGCTGAAATGTATACTTTTATAGCATTTAAAATCAACTTACACAAACACCCTTATAGAATATTAAACACTTTTAAGAGTCACTATTTAAAACTGCCATATATAACTGAAATCCTTTTAGATATTTTTTTTTAAATATCGTCTTTCCAAAAGTTAATATGTTTTGTCTATCACAAAATTCTGTGTGATGAATCGGGGTAAAGTGCTTGACTGATTTTTTGCATAACACATATAAACATTTTGTTGCTTTTACATTTTTAAACTGCTGTTCTTAAGGCTTGATGTGATCTCTTCTGTTGATGAACACACATTTCATGTCTGAAAGTGCAAGATCTGCATGACTACATTTCAAAGTGATAATAAATCGGCACATTCCAGTGTTGGGGCAGATGGAGTACCGTTGAGAAGGGTCTAAACCACGGGGCATGGGACACTTCAGGTCCTCAAAGAAATACTTCATCGCTATGCTCATATAAGCCCCATGGCCAACCACCAAGGCATGGACAGGCACATTCAAGACTCCATCATCTGGAAGTCCTGCAAGAGCCCTATCGGTTTCATCTGGTATGGCTGTTTCACCATCTTGTATTTTGTCTTGATGATCATTAGCTATTCGCCGGAACATAGCCTTGAGAAAATCCTTGATTCGCACTTTTACCTGAAAACAACAACAAAAAAGGCCTTCTATATACTGTAAAAATATCTAAAAATGTGTCCATGCTGCCTTCAAATAGCATTACTAAAACATGCAACAAAAAATTCAGCCAGGAAATATAAGTCAACTTTAGTGTTGTCACAGAACAACACTACCAATTGTCATGAAATTAAACGCACAAGATATTCGGATATCATAGACAGTGAAGGATACATCTACATCTAAGCTAACTTGGTAGAAAAAATGTGACACAATCATTGAATCTGGACATACTTTGTTGCGCTCCTACCTGCATATGTGGAGGCAGCATTTTTCATATTCGGACACAGCACGAGTTGCCATTTAGTTTCCTTCGTCACACAAAAAAAGTGATTTTACCTGCTCCATGGTCTCTCCCTTAGGTGGAGTGAACTCAGGTAAAGGCTGTCCGGCTGCTTTAGCCATATTTTTCATTTCTATGACTCGACCTCCCTCAGCTATACCAAAACTCTGGAGAAAAGTAATTGGTTTGAGATGCATATGAAAAGTTGCTTTGAAAGGACAGACTTTTAGCAGACATTTTATCAAGCAGTAGTCTGCACTTACTCTCTCTTTAAGTGATGGATCTTCTACTAGTTCTACATCATGACAGGTTCTGTTGTTCCTCACAATGATCTCTGCAGTCTGTAATTTTACAAAGACGTGATTATTCAAATAATAAAAGTGTCAACAAACAAATACACACCAAGAAAGTATTTTGTAACTTTGTTACAAGAAAGGCATGTGCAACCTTATAACAATATCTCATAATAGAAATTGTCTGACACCAAACATATGAGTATTATTGATAATTCCTTTAATCACATGAAATTTATTCATTAATACTCAAAACTACTTGCTTTAATGGTTACTGAATCTTATCCAAGGAAACATGCATTTACAGCTCATTTGACCTTGATTTGATTTGGGTTATTTTGTCAAATTTTTGGAGAAACATCTCCCTCAACCTGTGGCCAGACTGTATGACTTCTACTAGAATGTTTCTGCTTACCTGCTTGGCACGTTTCATGTCACTGACAAAAACATTTGTGAATTTTACATCCCTGAGGTACTGACCAGCAGCCTCAGACTGCCGAATCCCAATTTCAGAAAGCGGAGAGTCTATTTTCTGACCTAAAAGCAAAGAAATGATAGATATAGTTTGTGGTTAGGAGAGAATATGCTGAGATACAGTAAATAAGCTAATAATTAATAGGCTAATGAAACATAGGAAGGGGTACTGATAGTTAGGGATATCAGATAATGTGTTTTCCCCAAAGAAAAAAAAAATTACCTTGTAAAAGGCCATCTTTGTTGCACTGCGTCTCACCACTGGTAAAGCAAAACAGCAAGAGTAATCAATAAAAACAACATTACTAAACAGCACACTTCTTTTTAAGTTAAGAAAGTTATAATTGTAACTTAATGGGTTTGCTGTAATAGACTGTAGTTTAAAACAACAACAAGGATATTTATGCATAAAGTATTGCAATAAAGACAGCAGACTTTGCCTAGGCTACATATTTAACATTGGTAGAACTTATTTTTTGTTTTGTTTAAAAAGAGTAGACCACAGGTTACATCAAATTTGCTTTGACCTTTCACTGGAAGAGGGACTTGTACTGACCTTTAAGCATAAGCTACAGCAGACAGGAGTAATATGATATGAGGAGCCCAGTAAACTTTAAACTAGTGCTATGAGTATATTTAAACTGTATTAAATGTCAGACAACGTCGTGTATTATTACCGATCTACTGTATGCCATAATGTTATAATTAAAACTGATGTAACATGATGTATAATTACAACTATTCTCTCAGGTCATTTTTATTTACCTTCACAGAATCAATAATGCAGTGATTATCAGTTGCCAATGCAGAATAGCTATGAATGAGAAAAAATCTCATTCATAGTGATCAAACCAAAAAAAAAAAAAAAAAAGAAAAAAAGTCAACTTACTGTCGGACTATCGTTAAACCAAAAGCGAGCATTGGTGCAGCTTCAAAGATGCCGTTAACAGCGTCGTGAGGTTATAAGATGTTCATCCTTTAAGCCTCGAGTCAATCGCAAACTGTCACGCCTTTTGGGTTTTCAAATAGCCGCCTAATATTTGCTACTTTGCAGTGTAAGCACTGACAGCGCTATCTCTGTACTTGATTAGCCGGAAGTTAGTGCGCAACTGCGCACGGCTGGTACAGTAGGTGCGATTCAATTTCACAAATCGGTTCTTTTGAACGGTTCAAAAACAGTACGGCGATTCTTTTTACGTCAAAACCTATGTACGTCATCATTATGCGGTCCCATTAATCACTAAAGCTACATGTAGGCATTTTGTTTGCTTTGTTTATTATAAGGGTCTTTTGTGTATTTAATTTATCCTAGTTGAACTCCTTGTAGCTGAAACAATTCTAAATGTATTTGTATTTCCTGGCTGAAATAGGCTAGTTGCATTTTTAAATAAAATACTGTTTATCAAACCATCTCTGTTTAGTGGATTTATTGATAAAGCTGTCAGGTCACACACATTTCCAGTGTCTTTATTAACATTCTGCATCCGGTTCGGTGAACAAATCGCTCAGACCGGTTGTGCGCACCAGCTGAACCGATTCCTTGAAAAGATCCGACTCAAAAGAACGATTCGTTTACGAATCGGTCATAGCTCATCCTGACGTAGATGTGGCGGGCTTTGAAATTGCGCAATGTCTGTCAGAGAGTCTGACAATTAACGGTTCTATTTTAGACTTTATATCATTGGCATTACTTAAACTCTACAAATAGTACCTTATTTTAAATATTATATTTTTAGTCGCTCACCAACTATTCCTCAGATGTAAAACATAGACGTCGAATTTGATCAATTTTCATCAGTGACGTAGGCCTAACGTTACTGAATTAAAGAGAGAACAGGAGACGGAATACTTCTTTCATGGTAAGTTTATTGACCTTAGCATACAGCATGTCCTCTCCTTTAACTTCATTCATGCTCTCAAGTCTCAATGACAAATTGAGTTCAACAGAAATCCAAAGAATATCCACAGAGTTGCCAAGCCCTAATGAATTCATCTCCTCAAAATCAGCTGTGGCGATTGCTGACTTAGATGTAGCTATTTAGCGGATAATTCTGAAAGGAAACATTGTTGAACACAAAAGTTCAACCTCTGCTTTATTTTTGAAATGTGTCATTTTCCATCTGGCTTGTGTCTGATTATCAACACTGTCTTTACAGTCATTCTTTACCAGGTTATAACATGCTGGATAGATTCCCATTGTTATTTTCACTGTTAACTTTGCCAATAAAAGGGAACAATAACACAGCACCACACTCTTTAAAGCAGATTTATTGAACAGGTTGTGCAACAGACATGACTGAGGTACATGATATGGTTATAGTGGAGGGAGGAGGGCTTTTCTCAATGTTGTTGCTTATTTGATATTCACAGGTTTCCCACTGACATGGGCCGTGTTCATAAGACACCGTCAAGCGTTCATCACCTCCTCCGTCTACTATTTCTGAAGTCCAGGTGGGAGCCTTGTAAGCTTGCTATCCATCTACTTTGGAAATTCAATTCCACTGAATTGACTACATCAGACACAGCAGAAATATAACCTCTTATTTGTGCTGTCCTTTCCAGGTTCCCGAAAAAACTGTTGTGAGTTGTGCGAGGTAATGGGAAAGTCTTTTATGTCCAGTAAACCTGAGGTATAGAAATACCACACTTACAGAATGTGACAGAGAAAGAAGAGGAGGAAAAAAGATTAAAAGGTAAAGAAACATGCCTTAATAAGAGCACACTGTACAAAGAGCATTTCCAGTCGAATACTCATTTCATGTTCTTCTTTTACCCTCTACTTCTGTATTCTCAAAGTATTCTGTAAGCAGTAAAATAATTATAATACAATTGTTTATAAAATAGCAGCACACTGATGTGACATCACAACTATGTAATGTTATTTTTGTGTATAAGATGAAACAAAAATCATAGCTTTTTAGCAGCGGAAAAAAACAATAACTCAATAACAATATTGACACTTGATTGATGTCTTCACACTCTTTCCATCTCTCATCACTTTGGAATACAGTATCATACCCCTTAAGGAACGTAACTTCGGTCCATATTCAAACTTAAACCACTTAGCCACCCATACAATCTATTAACAGTACTGTAATTCATTTTCAGAGCAGACCTAGGAAAATAATAAGACAGGCTAACTTAATACAATAAGATTGACCGGGGGGTTTTGGTGTGAGGATGGAGGAAATGTGACTTGTGAAACTCAAGCATCACTAAGAACTGTTTCTGGAGAAAGGAAACGCATGAGTACACTTAAACATCTCCTTTACCCACAGAAAGACATGCACACAGACACATACATAGACGGACACAAACCTAAGCTCGACTGCCCCTTTTCAAGGTAAGCTATGAGAATTCAGCATGAGAAAGCTGTTTTGTGCTGCTGATGCACCCTGTTTTTAGCCACTGTATAATGGAAGTTTTCAAACCCCGTGCCAGTTCAACCTTTGGAAGCAGCATATTTTGGATGGCTGGGTAGTGGATCTTATGCTTAAGTTCAGCAAAACAGGGTGAAAGTCTACATCAGACTCAAGGCACTACATCATTTTTTTTTCTTTCTGCAATGTTGCAGTTGCACAAGTATTTTCAAATTGAAAACTGCCCTTGGAGTGTGCAAATCAACAAACATTTTTTTTCTTCAATTTCAATCTGTTTTCTGTCTTTTTGTTGTCTGGGTTTTTTTTTGGTCTTTTTTTTTTTTTTTAAATTTACATTAATATTTTTTTTTTTTTTGCTGTTGCTTGTCATACATTGGTTTCCAATGCCATAATGAACTGAACATGCCATGATCTAAACATGGGAAACCAGCCCAAAAAAGAAAAAGAAAAAAAAGTCTCCTTAACCTTAATTTGTTATCCATGGCAAATATGCTCTCTGGACTGAAACCGATGGAGTAACCTTCCCCAGTTATGGACTAGCAGTATCGATGAAACTAGTTTAGATACTGGTCTGTAATTCAAACATGAGACAAAAACTAAAGGACAAACAAATAAACAGACAAATAGATTAAAGATCTTAAATATCAGGTGATGTATGGAAACCATAGCTGTTGTTTCTCCTTTGGCCTCCTTTCCTGCTTCTCCCAACTCCATATTAGCATCCTCCTTTCAGCAGCATGCTTCACACCTCAAACCAACCAAGCTTCATCGTCATCGTCCTCGATCATTCTTGCCTACACATTCCTTTACTGCTAACAGCATTAGCACACATTTTTTTGCAAACAACTCCGCAACTCATTTTTCGGTCCCTAATGGGACCAACCATAAATCAGCCTAAGGCTCCTTCAACATGCTCACAACAAAATACGCAATAAACTGTCTGTATACAATACATCTGTAATATTTAGTGGGAGGCTGCCATGAAGGACAACCTTACCCACATATTTTAAAAACAACTCTTCTTGCCTTTAGAAGATACAAGGGAACGTAGTCATCTCTTTTCTGCTCCCTGTTCTTGCCTCCTCTTGTTCTGTGCACTGGGTTGGGCTCAGCCCTCAAGCAGTTTCCAGGCCAGTAAAAAAAAGCATTTGATATAAGGCACTGATACAGGAGGCCCTCAAAGCATTGTGGAATCATGTACTATCCCCTATCCAGTCCTTTGACCATGTGCCCACCACTGAATCAGTCTCTATGACCAAACACTTGCAGATAGATGATTAAACAAAGCCCACATGACTCACACAAGAGTGCCTGATATAGAGTAACTTGTACACACTTGCACATGAGCCAACATACACCACACATAAATGCATGCACACAAGCAGCTTGACTAAAGCTTATTTGAAGTGTCTGTAACTTTAGCATCGAGAGACAATAAGTTGTTTGTATAACAGAAATAATAATAATAATAATAATCATAATAAAAATAATATTAATAGTCTATTCTCAAGATATAAGCCCCTGTCGCCCTAGCAAAAGAGCCCTGTATTCTCAGCATAAGACTCGTATCTCACCACTCCTTTTTAAATCCCTCTTTCTGGTCCTAATGCACAGCCAAGTGAATGGGTGCGTCCATTCATACTCATGGCACCTCATTGTGTGTTCAAGTTCAGGCATTCTAACATGGACCAAAAAAAAAAAAAAAAAAATCACAACAAAACAGGAAAAAAAAAAACATAGCCCCACTTTTTGTACCCTTTCAAGCCAGTCTGATACAGTAGACTCTATTTTGAAAAGCCCTTTACACTATCACTTTTGCATTAAATATCATATTATTATGTTTACACAAAAGAGTTTGCAAAATACTACACGCTTCCCTTCTAAGAGTCTGAGGCACCGTAGAGCTTTTTGCATCAGTATCAAATCATTTTAAAAATATCTATTTTTTGTATCTAAAATAGCTTTGATTTTTTTTTTTTTTCATTTACGGGAGCATTTTTTACTGGAAAATGAAGATAAAACTCTACAAAGACTAGCAAGCACTTTTTGTTGGGGTTGTTTGTTTTTTTGTCATTTTTGTTTTTTGTTGTTTTTTTCTTTTTTTTCCTTGAAGACTGATCACAGCGTTCCTGCAGCAAGCTCACAAGTTGATGTCTCGTACATCGGTTGGGGTGCTGGACTGGTCTTGGTCATCAAGTGCTTTGCTGCGCGGTCCACCCTGTTCCTGCTGCTGCTGCTTCTGCTGTTGCCGGCGGCCCTCCCTCAGGTTATTCATCAACACTCTTTCAATCTGCTCCTGGCATTCCTTTAACACATCCTGCAATGCATCAGACACAAGGCATTATATAAACGGGCCACTTACATAGCTGCAATGTCTATACTTATCCAGAATCACTTCATCTGTAGTACTGAGTAAATGCACATTCACACACAGCTGACTTACAGGTTTTACAGTCAAACCACAAAAATTATAATAATAATTAATAATATCTATAACCACACATGCACAGAGTTGCACTGTGAACAGTTTAAAAAAAAACAAAAAACAATAGCTGTAGCACAGTTCGCTATGTTAATTATATCCATGTCCTGTGGATAAAACAAGGCAGTGTTTCGTTTAGGTTTTCATACCCTTTCATTTTCACAACAGCATGTAATGGCCTAAGGGGATCTCACTTGAGCCCACCAGAGTGTTCTTCCTGCTCTGTAGAGGTTTTTTTTTTTTTTTTTTTTTAAATAGATAAAATATGAGAAATGCCCAGTGCAACCCAGTGGGTGGCTCCAAAGAGCACATGACATCTTTAAAATGGCTTCACACTGTCACCAAAATAAGCGATAATGCCCTCTAGTGAAACTAAATGGATGCACAGTGATCAAAGCTCTCCGTCCTGTTAAGTGGGTATGTCTGAGGCACACCAGGCGTCTGTGGGAAGTTTGCTGTGAATGGCCCATGGGGAGGGCCCATGGAGAATGTGTTGCTTGTGGAAAGGCTGCATTCCTTTGACATTTACTGCTAATTAAAAGCTGATGGGCCAAAGCCTGAACTTATGTTATGCATGGCTCCTAGGCCATGTGTTTCATTCCTGTAGAAGCAATGTATCACACAAGACAAAAGAAAAAACATCTCAGGTGATTAGAGTGATTGACAGAAAGCATTTAATCTTTTACCATCTTTTTGAGGATGAGATTTGCATCACTCAGAGAGTGTTTTCTTTGGTGTCATCATGGATGACAACAGGCACCATCCTTCCAGATGTCTCCTGTTTCCCACCATGATGAGCCATTATTAGTCATGAAAAATAAATTCCTTCTAGAAAATTAACTAAATCATAAACATGTAAAGGAACTGCCTGTGTCTTACCACAAGAATGCCAGGCCTGACTTCTTAAAAGACATTTCCCTGTGCACTGCTCTTTATAGCTGCGCAACCAAACTCATGCCAAGCCCCAAAGGCTTAATTCAGGCAACTCTAATAGCTTCAATGTGTGACTACTGGTAAAACCAGGACTTGCTCTAGAAGAGCTTCTCAATTATTAGATCCAGAGAAGGGTGGCACTTGGTGAGCCTCAAGATAGAGTGGGTGGTCCCTGCCTAATCCAACCCCGCCCTGATCAAGAGCACTCTCTATCCCACCGGAACATGGCTACGTTTGTTAGAGTCAAACAAGTTAATGAAAATGGATCAAAACCAAAATGAAAATGCAGCTCTACTGGAGAACCAGCAGATTGTAATGTCACTCAGTGTGTGCCATCTTGGACAAAAGAACCCTGAAGGAGAGACTTAAAGTAGCCACAAAAAACAACGTCTGTTTTTTTATTGGGAAGTGAAAGCAAGGATTGCCGGGTTCAGAGCAAGGCCATCACAGCATTGAGAAATGAAAGGGATTAAGATGTCCCAGAGGCCTAATGCAAGAGGCCAGGGGGCCTAACACATGATCCCGTGTACCAAAAAAACCTTGAAGTTCTTCTCTAAATAATTTGCAACTTTTCAGTTCCAAATAACATTTCGGTTGCAAATAACAGAGTCCTCATGACATTATGACTTTAGGCAAAGGAGCATTCTCAGCATGCCAGACCCAAAGTTTCTAACATTTCACCTACTTTTAGAAACTGAGGTATCTCAAAGAGTTTTCACTGTGCATTCTCTTCCCTCTCTTACTGATTAGTTTCTCTGTATGCAGAGCTTTAGCTTATAAAGCTATATTATAAGTATTCTAGAGGTGCACAAGGACACAAATTCATGCCTCAACTTAAACAATTTTTAAGGCCTCATTTAAAAAAAACTGAAAACAGCCTAATGAGCACCATTTACTGTATTTACTGTAGCTACAGTAACAACCCTTACTGTAAACACCCAGTGCCAGGTGAATAATTATTGCGCCTTTTGCTTCTTTCTTAGAGAGACCTCAGATTATTTGTGAAAACTTCAAGCCAATTTTTCAGCCTTCCTGGTTTGGCATGCATGTGTGTACCTTACTGCTGCACAGAGTATGCTTCACCAGGTGTGTCAGGCTACACACACATTCCAAGGGCGACTGGAAGAGGCTGGCTGCCCCTGTCGTATGTCTACTGTAAACTACAGGCACTGGACACCACAAATGTCAGCAAGGTTCCTGGTGGGTAGGCTGGCAGCATCGTTTGGCATTAGGTTGACTCTGTCTGACCGCTCACCTCCCAACCTCTGCCTCAATCTGGAAGGTCCTCATACACTAAGGTAAAGTTAAGTGCACAAAATCTTGTTTATTGAAGACTAGGTTTTTAGGTTTTTCTAGGTTTATCTCTCTGTTTTTCATATCTCTGATTTACCAAATGGTCAACCAATTCTATTTAGGTAGGATCTTGTTCAAGAATTGTTCACACTGTATTTTTGGAACTGTGGTATGTTTGCATCATCATGTTCATTTATTCACATTCATGTTGTTCCAAACCTATATGACTTTCTTTAGTGGAACACAATAGAAGATATTTTGAAGAATGTTGGTAACCAAGCAAATTTGACTTCCATGGTATGGACACTGAGACTTTTCTCAAAATTTCTTCTTTTATGTTTTGTGGTAGAACAAAAGTCATTCAAGTTTGAATCAAGATGAGAATGAGTAAAGGATGATGGAATGTTCATGCTATGTGAACTTTTACTTTATGTTTTCTTTAAGGTATAGTTCAGGGTGAGCAGGGTAGCATGCATACACCATACCTGCATGTTTTCAGAGGTATGGCTTGTTGGCATCCAGCAATGTGACGAGTTGTTCATGGATCAGGCAGTTCATTCCTTTTGCCCTGGACCTCACACTCCACAGACACTGAGCACCTTTACTGCTGTGGAGGACTATTTGTTTTTCCTCTGCTATGGTGTACAACTTCACACACCACATGCTGGGGCAGGAGGCATTCTGCCAGCAGCGGTGCACTCTAGGGTATCTTGGGGAGGGTTGACCTCTTCAGGTCAGGGCAGGAATTAAATGTGTTTCCTGGGTTCTTCTACTAACCCTAATTTTCTATTCTCATTTGCTTTCCCCCCCCCCAAATAAAAACTAAAGGACCTAAACAAAGCTAAATGATCATGAGGTGGTCACTCGTGCAACACTATGAATTTGTATGCAAGTCATATGCATAAAGCCATAGTATCCCTGACACATTCCCTTAGCCCTGCAGATTCTTTCCTTACAGTCTCTCGGTCAGGGTCAATCCCATTTCACTTCCAGTAATTCAGTGGCTGAATGTGAAATTGAATTGGAGCTGGATCCAAGCCCATTGAGTAAATAGGGGAAATGCACAGCCTCCTCTCACAGCCCTACAGGCACAGCAACACTCACCCCACAGATTACCAATAGTATTGCTGTCCCATCCTATCACCAAACAAAACTGAAGAATCTTCTGATCATGGTCCCCATACCTTATATCATAATGATTCATTAAAAGTTTTTAGTACAATTTATTGTCAGAGCACCAATACTCACAACTTCTGTGTTTGTGATCTTGGCGAGTAACTCTGTTAGGTTGTCTCCCCACAGTGAGCGGTTAGTGCTGTTAAGCTGCAGGCCACAGATAGCTGCTGCCACACTGCCCGTTGCAATCATGGATGGAGGGTGCATGGCGAAGTTGAAATCTGAGGAAAGAGCAAACCAGGCATTAAGATCCATCTCAATCTGAGTTCATAAAAATGCACTTTATCAGACTTTTCGACAGTATTTTGAATAGTTAGATGAAGTATTATGAAATGGATACAAAAATAAAAATCAGAAATAGTAATAAATAAAGCCCTTTCCATTAGGTCTGTGCACAGTCCTTTGCTAATGACTGCAGCCCAGGATAATGAGGGTTCACTTGGCTTGAAAAGAATCTGAAAAGCACCCCCACCCCCATCTCTCTCCTCCAGTCACCCTTTGCAGATCGGCTCCTTTTCTTCCAGCTCCTAAGTAAATCGTGTGCTCCCTGAAAAAAATCCCTATAGCCTTCGGAAAGGATGGAATAAAGAGCCAC
>JAFVLL020006758.1:17055-48408 GCA_021397915.2 Tor tambroides
AAAATATATGAAAGTTTCACTTTTTGAAATAACTTACAAGAAAAAATTAACTTTTTCACGACATTCTAATTTATTGAGATGCACCTGTATATATAATTTTTTTTTTTTTGCTTATGCTAATGCAAGGCTATGGAAGTCCTTTGTACTACATTTTACTGACTGCATTGTTTATCCTTTTTTCTTCATAGGTCATGTTTGCTTTGAGGATGAATTGTGCTTTCGCAGATCTCTATGGGACCAATGGACACATCAAACTGGACTTGATGTAATTCCTGTTGTGTTTTAAAGACTTTTTGTAAAGAACTATTTTATTGTATATATATTTTTATATTGATAATATATACATATATTTATACCCCTATGGGAATTTTTATGCAACCCGTTTTGGCGAGGTCTGTATTTATGTAGTACTTTAATCTTGTTTGACTTGTTTGTCAAACAAAAGTGTCTTAATTTTTTTTAACCTGAAATCTTGGTCAGTAACCAAGACTAATAGCACAATATTGTCACGTATAAAATCTCATTCTGGTGTTCAAATGACAATCTGGGATATTTTTCTACAGGTAACTTTACACACAGACCTAAGCTACCTATTCAAAATGTTGCAAACCATCATCACCAATATGACTTTTCTGTCATAGTAGGTTACTTTTACAAAACTTTAAGATTTTTAATGTTTTATTTAAGTAATGCATCTGTAAGTACACTGACCATTGGTTAGAGAGAGAGAAAGAGAGTGTGTGTGTGTGTGTGTGTGTGTGTGTGTGGAGCTTTATGTGTATGAGTCTTATGGGGTGTGAAAAGTGGCAAGATACTCAGGATGGACTTGTCGTCCAGTTGAAAAATCATCAGTCCAATCACAGCACAGTGAACTAATAAAAGAGGTACTGATATTTTAAATGCGAATAAAATGTTCTTATTCTTTTTTTTATTTTAAATGAACTATTTAAAGTGGTGAATTATCACATCTAATGCAGTATGTCTATTGTTTACAGTTAAAATTCAGATATATTTTTTCCTCTGTGATTTTCATCAAACAAATGCCATGAGCAATATTGTTTTACTGGTAGGTTTCAGATCATGTCATGCTGTGTTATGTCTGTTTGTCTCCTGCAACAGTGGCATATATAAATAATTTTCACTATTCAATAAATTTCCAATGGATAATATACTTTTTTCTTATTGAATAGTCAAAGTGAAATATAGTGTAACAGTGTTTCATGTTAAGTTTTCATGTTAAGGATTTTTTTTTTCTGCATCATAAATCTTTAGTTCTTTGAATTAAATATTTATTAGGCTATATTAGAGAAAAAGAACACAAGCTCAATTTTTCATAATCTTTCCCTGAATGTTTAAATGATGTTTGGTTAATCGTTTTGTCAACTGAGGATAAAACTTTTCAACTAAAGAAATGGCATCAAACTAATTTTGAAGCTGTAAATTAGTGCAGTGTCATGTTATGACGTGGATCCATGTGACATGATGATGCCCCACACAACTACTCAGTGTTCTCTTTTGTTCCTTCAATTATAGACTTCTGAAATGTTTGGACAATTAATGCCGTAGATAAATGGGTCAGGATTTTGCATGTAAAAAACAGACTGCATTGCGCTTTATCTGGCATCCATAGGGATTATGTCTGACTCAGTTTTAATTATAGTTTATACATTACTTTCAGCCCTGAGTTCAGAGAAATTATTATTTGTTTCCATCCAGAGATGATTAAACATCTTCAAAAAACAAATATAAAGATACCAGTTACTAGGAGTCTGGTCTTATAATCACTGTATTTGCTTTTTAGTATATTATATTTCTAAATTTAAATGTTTAAACAATGTTGATATTGCAGAAACTTTTCCCTGTAGGTTTAAATGATAAACTAATAATAACATAATTTAACATTTTGACTGATTTAGGTTAATTAGATTTGAGAAGTGGTGAGTTTTGATATGCCAGTCTCAAATATCATTAATCCCCAAGGAAATTAAAACAAAAAGCCTAATACTTTCTCCAAAAGAATCTTCGTGGTTTTTGCCATATTTGACTATACTGGGACCTCGCTCTGTACAAGAGGATTATGTGCTGTACAATTATGGATAACTAATCATAATAATAGTAATAAATAATATAAAAAATGTAGAAAAATATTTAACACACTCACAGGGTGTAATTTGAGTGATTTAAGTATTTGACGCGCTTGAGATTTCTACATAATGAGACAGCGCCACCTGTCGGAAACCTAGGGTCTTTTAATCTACCTGCCAGGTGTAAAAGACATCTATCTATCTATCTAGCTAGCTAGCTAGCTATCGCTCAGTCAATTAAGCAACATCGGCGATTAAAGGAGTTCAGCTCGCGCTCGGACGTGCCTTAAGTCCAACTATGTGTTTTTACCCAGATGGATAAATCAAGGGGGCACATTCAGAATATAGCTTAGTGAAAGCTTCCTGAGCAAACAGCGCAGGAAGTGTTTTGCAAGATTGACATGGCTCCGCGGTGACAACTGGCCTGTTTTTACACCTTCCTTCTAAATAAGGAAGCGGCCCGTCGGGCATATGACCGCCGGTCCAATTTGGGAGCTGCCAACGAAGCCCATCATCACGCCGCATGTTCTCTCGCGCTCACTCTCGCGCTCGCTCTCCCCGGGGCCGCTCGCGTGGATTGACAGCGATTGGGTTTTGGCGTTCAAACTGACCCCCAGGCGGCGGTGAAGTCAGCGTGATGTCATCCTGAAGGTGAGTGATGTCACCCCGAAGATCTCCCAGGCAAGGTGAGCTTGCATTTTGGTGAGTGTGTGCTGCTCCCCATCCAGAGAGGTGAAACATGGTAATCATCATCGCCGCCACCGCCACCAGCTCAAGCTCTGCCGCCCTGCTCTTCTCATCTGCCGAGGGGCTTATTGCGTTACACGCTCGCAGCCCCGACCTGCCTTCCAAAAATAAGCCCCTGCCACCATGCCGAAAGAAGAAAAACAAGAGTGGTATTTTTAGGGGCATTAATTTTGACCACGTGCCCCGAGGGTAAACCGGATGGCCACTGCGCAAAGGTTCCTCATCAGTATGTGCGAGAGCAGCGGGCGCTGGACGTGTGGACTGCGCTGTTCGCTGGGCTTGCTTGGGATCGTGTCCTCCTACCCCATCTCGAACAGGACTAATGCAACTTCACTGGAAAAAAGGTGGGAGACGCTCTTCTCCCGCTCCGTTTTGGGGATCTCGGTGGAGAAATCGAACCTGAACTGGGAGAGTGACTATTTGCTGGGCATTAAGAGAGTGCGGAGGCTGTACTGCAACGTGGGCATCGGGTTTCACCTGCAGGTCCTGCCAGACGGAAGGATAAACGGTGTCCATAATGAGAACCAGTACAGTGAGTTGCATCCAGAAATGTCATGCATGACGCGTTATACCAGGGATGGATGATGACTGAATGAACAGCTCATTTTTTTTTTTTTTTTAGAATATATATATATATATATATATATATGCTAGATTAAATAGAGCCTATATTTTAAAATTATTATTATTATTATTTTCGCATGTGTCCATCTATTAAAATAAACCCTAGTGTCAATCACTGCCGAATTTCCCGAGGCTCAAACATGACACGAATGCTTGGACGCATTTAGACGCCAACTAATTTTACACAGCGTCCATCTGCTTGTCGTACATGCCAGAACTGCAGGGCTTTTTTTTCCATGTCACAGTATAAGAAATGAGCCAGCATGAGAGAAAATGCAGAACAAAGGCTCTGTGCATCTCCTGGATCCACCCACTTGTGCAGAACGCATCCTGCAGATTGAGTAAATGAGCTGCCGTGTGCCACATATTGTTATGTATGTAACACTGATGTTCTGTTCAATCAGGTCTAATAGAAATCTCAGCGGTAGAGAGAGGAGTGGTTAGTCTATACGGCGTGAAAAGCAAGCTGTTTGTCGCAATGAGCAGCCGCGGAAGGTTATACGGAACGGTAGGTATGCCTGTCGTTTGATTTCATTATATTGTGCAGAAAACGCCACTTCAGTCTTGCAATGTTAAATGGGTCAGTGACAAATAAGGATTCATCTGGTCTGAGATTATAAAAATGCCAAGTTCTCAAAAGTGCAGGCTAGTCTTTTTATGTCTTAAAATGGTTTCATAAAAAAGTTTATGTAGACAATGTATTTATTTAATGGCTCTAAAATGTCAAGTGGTGTAACCATTAAGATAAAGTAGGGCCTACTTAGATATTTTCTAAGGCCTATGTACTTTGAATGTGAATGTAGGCTACTATAGGCCTGCAATAAAAAACAGTTTTCAACAAACATCATAAATATCAAGACATGTTCTTACTTCGTTAGACCTGAACAAAATGCGCCTTTCCTTAAAGGTCACAACACCACCCGACATTTTTGACTAACAAAATATCGGTCTGAACGGTTCTCGTTGCGAAACCATGCCGTTCCATGCTGATCTAGGCCAGTTGGCACAGTTACGGTTTCTTTTTTAACTGTAATGTGCTGGCGCTACGAAATCAGGATTAGAATGTACATAACCTTGAAGACTGGTGACTGAACGCCTGATACTAGGTAAACATTTGAGCGAGAGCGATAAGGAGGATGTTAGCCACAAAAAGTGTAAAAGTTCCCAAACTAGCATTCATTGACATAAAATTAGACGAATAATAGCCTACAGGGAATTGATAAATGAATTTGAAGTTAGCTAGCGTAATGTGTCTCACTGACGAGAAAGACGTGTAGAAAACACTTTAGAAACAATTATCCAAACCTCAAACCAACGGCTTGTAATCGTACCGTGCTTAAACGTTTTCATGTGGGAATGGAAGTAGAATCGTTCGGCACGATGGTGTAACATTTTGATTCAAGCTGAAATCAAAAGAATTTTAATGTACTAAAAAAAAAGATTCTTTCAGAAAAAACAAACAAACAAACATCAAGTCATTGACCCAAATGCATATATTTTTTGCTGCCTTTGATTCATTTTGAAGTGCACACAAATATGAGCACCATGGTCTGGAATATGTCATTCTCTTTGGAAATGTCTTGATTCCTCGACTGTAGTTGATGATACATTCAGTCCATTGACTTATCATTCATTTTTAATAACTGTTGGCTCATATGATCTGTGATGTTGTGCATGGCTTGAATGTAAATTTGACCTACTTTGCACTTGGATTACTTAGATGCCAGATCTCACCATGAGTAACACATTAGCTCATTTGATGACAGACACTCTTAAAAAGAAAGGTTCTCTGTTGGCACGGATAGTTCCATGGAGCCTTTCCATTCCACAAAAGGTTCTTTAAAGTGAAAAAGTGTTCTTTTTAAGAACTGTTCACTGAAAGGTTCTTTGGGGAACCAAAAATGGTTCTTCTATGGCATCACTGCAAAACCCCACTTTTGAAACCTTAAATTTTAAGAGTGTAGACAGAATCATGCAACTAAATTCCTTCTCAACCTTTGGAACTCCAGGGTCCTTCATTGTCAATTGTTTGTGATAGTCAATCATTGTCAGTGGCAGCAGCTTCTACTTTTTTTTTAAACACATAAATTAATTGTGAACTTAGAGCTTTGTTTAGCATACAGACTATGTGCATGTTATTAACAGTTCCACATTTTTGTGCAAGCAATAAATCTGATGTACTGATAAAATCTGTTAATTAAAGTTACTTAAAAGATTTATGCTGTTGGCACAGTCAGAGATCAGTTAAGCAGACAATGTAATTTTTACGCAATAGAAATTGGAGATAAAACTGATGGACTGATAAGTTTGGCTTTTCAGACGTTCAGCTGATTGGCATCTTCATTGGAAGCAGCATGGGCCTTGAAAATGAATCTAACCTTCAATCCACATGCATGTTATGCGATGATTCTGAGAGATGTTGAAAAATTAATTCACACTGAGAAATTTTGAATTCTACAGACACTGGAAATGACTTGCTTTGGTTTTTAAACCTTTTCTTAGTTAGATCATTACTGGTGTAAGATGAACTGTAGTGTTGCTTTGTGTGTTTTCCTGCACTTTACCCTAGTTAGATCTGAGAGGAGTGTATATTGAGAGTATGTGATGGAAAAGTAGTGTATGGTGCTTAGAAGAAGGATGGGAGGAGTAATACCAAACTAACTATCTAATCCATACCATTTTTAGAGGGCCTTCCGTGACGAGTGCAAGTTCAAGGAGACACTGCTGCCCAACAATTACAACGCATACGAGTCTTCCATTTACAAGGGCTTTTATATCGCCCTCAGCAAACAATTTTGCCGCTGAAGCGAGGCTACAAGGCTTCCCCAGCAATGACTGTCACACACTTCCTCCCACGTTTATGAGCAAACCTGGCAATAACACAATAATTTGCACATGTTGGATGTTCTCGTAGGTAACCCAAACATGCTAAGAGGTGAACTGCAAAGAACTAAAATAACACTTACAGTATTTATTCTCGTTGAAATAATAATAATAATATATGTATATTTCGGTAGCTTACTTTGTGTCTGAACTTTGTGTACATGCCATTCTTTGCTGCTTATGATTTCTATTATGAATGTTATGAGAGTCGAGGAGCTTTTTTTGCTCTCACTTTTTATGGGGTTGTTATAACTGGTGTAAACCTTACCCGGCATAGGACTAACATCCTTAGCTTTTACAGTGAAATGGATACTTTTTATTACCTCAAAGAGCCACGTCCGCATTGAAAAATGTTATGGAGGGAAAAACAAATATCAGTTTACTCTGATCTTCATCTGTTCCACCATTTTTCTAGGGAGATGAAAGCACTTATTTTTCATGATTAGGTGGTGCCTTAGCCTCTGCTATTTTGCCTCCTTTTATGCATGCAAGAAAGAGGTTTTTGTTCCAAATTTAGATCAATAACTAAATAGTCGACGTTAAAAACTGATTGCATGCATCCTTATTGGGAGGTAAACTCAGAGAGGGCTATTTTACGCCTCGTGTAAGTTCAGAATTTGACTGAAAGCCTGTGGACGGCTAGTCCTGAAAGGTTTGGGTGCTTCCATTTGAATGAATAATGATCACGCTGGTGAAATGCACAGAACTGCATTAATCTTGAATTATGTGGCACGATTATATGATAGCATAGCTGTTGCTTAGTGATAAGAAAACCGCTGATTTGATTTATCGGATTAAATATAGCGTGTGATTAAACTCTTTTTTAATCATATAGTCAGTGGTGTCTATGTTTTACCTCTACAGTCAGTGAGGGCTCATTCACCAACATGTTGACTGCATACTTGAACTCCACCTCAAAAAGTCTTTGGAATGTAAAAACCAATACAACCGTCTTAATCTGTTCGAGATAACATAATCTGCGCATTACTTTATGTTTGAATATAAGCATAGACCTGAGCACCTGTGCACACTCTTAAATTCCCAAGTCAGTTGACTTTGTCTAGAGAATTTGCTTCAAGTCGTACTTGAAATTGAATTGAACTTCGGTATTTGTAGGCATTCCCCTTCCCTTACCCCACTTTTTTTTAGTTATACAATTACAGGAATAGTTCACTCAAAAAATTTTATTTGCTGAAAATGTACCCTCAGACCATCTAAGATGTAGATGAGTTTGCTTCTTCATCTGAAAAAAATTGGAGAAATTTAGCATTACATTACTTGTTCACCAATGGATCCTCTGCAGTGAATGGGTGCCGTCAAACAGCTTTAAAAAATCGAAATAATCTACAAGTAATCCACATGATTCTAGTCCATCAGTTAATGCACATTTGTAGTAAACAGATCCATCAAGATGTTTTTAACCTCAAACGAGTCCTATTATCCATAGTATTGCTTGTTTTGTCTGAAGAGTTGTGTTGTCTGAAGAGAAAAAGTATGACAGATCAAGTTAAGTTTACAAGTAAAAACAGTCCAAAACAATTTTAAAAATATGTTGGTGAATTTTGATGTTACAAACACTCAACTTTTCACAAACGATGTTAACTGATGGACTGGAATCATCTGGATTACTTGTAGATTATTGTGATGTTTTTATAAGCTGTTTGGACTCTCATTCTGACGGCACCCATTCACTGCAGAGGATCCATTGGTGTGCAAGTAATATAATTCTAAATTTCTCCAAATCTTTTCCAATAAAGAAACAAACTCATCTACATCTTGGATGGTCTGAGAGTAAGTACATTTTAAGTAAATTTTCATTTTAGGGCGAACTTCTCCTTTAAAGAAATAAACTCTTTTAAATTCAAATAATGCTAAATTATTATTAGAATATTCAGTTAAAGTCTGAGGCTCTCATTTTCCATCTTCATTTTTCTTGCAGTTGCTGCTCACACTGCAACAATCAAGATCTGTTTTTATCTTTGCAACTATACCCTTGAAACACGTGCAAAACACGTCATGTTAGAACACGTGTTGTATTTCTGTCACAGCTGCAATGTGCAGGAGAGAATTAAAGGTTTGATAATCACTGCAGTACTAGCTAGTACATATTGACCTTGATTTCTCTTGCATTACTGCTTCTACTTGACATTTTGAGACATCTTAATGATACAACGGAGAAGGATGTTATTTTTTATAACAGTTATGGCTGGGATGTTTGAGCCAGGTACAATGATATTTAGAATATATACAATATGCTCATGGAGTGTGTTTGTGACTTTTTTCTTAAAGGTGTATTTCACCCAAAAAGATTACTCACCCTCATGTCACTCCAAACCTGCGTGACATTTTGTCTTCTGTGGAATGTAAAAGAAGATATTTTGAAGAATGTTTTGGACCCCATTGACTCTCATTATACGGGCACTTAAGAACGGAAGTTACACGGGTTTAGAATGACATGAAGGTGAATAAATAATGGCAGAATTTTCATTTTTGGGTGAACTGTCTAAGCAAAATTAAAACTATGGTCTATGGCTATGGTCATTTTTTAATGTTCTGGGAATAAAGAGAGAGTTTCAGCTGTACTATGTTGAAAATATGAACTATATATTCGTATTGACGGCTATGGATTTGAAATTCTCTGTACCCCAAATATGGCATGCAATGTGATTTGCTTCAATGAAACTGTCAAAATGACTGCTTTTTTATGTATGTGATGACTGATGTTAATTTATTGATATGTATCTCCACTGTACCCTGTCCTCTATCACATTTCTGATCTCTTTAAACTTAGATGAAATGAAAAGAATTTTGCATGGTTTTTAATGCAAAATGATGGACAGAAATGTGCGTCTAGAAGTTAAGCCCTCTAAACTAAGTGCTTATACAGAAACAGCTATTTCTCATGTAAGTTCCACCGGTTTCTTTGTACTGTACTTTGTCTCCAGCTTTGATATTGGCCTCATTTGCAGCTTGCGAGATGATTGTAAGGGGTGGTGCATGTGTGTGTGTCCTTGTACGTATGCAGCCTTTGTGTTTTCTCAGTTTTGTATTCCTGCACTGAGGGGCAGACGCCCCCTCCAAATTCCCCTCCTATTTTCTAACATATACCTCACCTTCTGCCTTAGTTCCAATTTGTTGAAATGATTGTACGATTTGTTGGAGACAACAAACTTTTTGCCAATCATTTTGTTCTCTGAAAAAAAAAAAAACGAAAAAAGAAAAAATGAGGAAGAATTCTAATATATTAAGAAAATGTTTCCTTTTATTTTTATACGTATGTGCTGTGCACAGCAGCCAACTGTATTACTGCAATGAAAATAAAAGGTTGTTTTTTAGCCTCTGTGTTTTTGCATTATATCTTAATCACAATTCACTTAGTTTTTTATTTAAAGTGGTTTGAAATATTTAGTTAGGGGGTTAAAAAATATGGATATTATTAGTTGGGTTAGCGCCCCCTCATGTGGTCAAAATCAGAAATGCATAAGTTTTTGCTTAAAATTATCATCCTCTATCTTTTACATTTTATTTCACATACCTTGTTATGCACAGACTAAATAAACATACAAATAGCCTAGCAAATAAATTTACAATAAATAAAATAAATACATTACATTTTTATCTTGTAAAGCTGTAGCATTTACTTAAAAATATTAAATATCTTAAATATAAGATATATAAGCAATAAAGAAGTTATTGGTCAAAATGGAAATAAATTAATTAATTAAAAACAGCATGAATGAATGAATGAATGACAACGCACATTAGTCCTACAGCCATTTCAGATTTTTTCTTCCCAACTTCAACTAAAATCTGTGAAATGTTCAGATCAAATTATGACGTTTACCCTCAGTAATCCAATCACAGCCTTTAAATAGGCCTACATGAGCAGAAGTTGGGATGAAATGCCTTGAATTCAGTTTAGCCTTGAATCTAACTTAATTTTCCTTATGTAATTAACAGTAAAAAAAATTATATTGAAAGTGAATAACATATATTTTTTTTAAAAATTAAACATTATTCAAAACTAGGTTAACTTATGTAAAGCTGGTGAAACCGGCCCTTGGTTACAACTGCCAGTTGTAGGTGATCAACTTTAAAGTTCTTGGTCGGCAAACATGACCTTTGAACTAATTTTCCCCAGTTATATAAACTAGCAGTGAGATGCCTCACTGTATCCTGAGCTCTTGCCTGATTCAGTCTGACCATGCACACAGTCCCTCTTCTCTGTCTGGCTGCTCTAAGCACCTCTACACTAATAACTTGTCTTCCTATACAAAAGGAAACAATCCAAACAGATTTAACAAGAGAAAATCTGAGCAATATGGAGACCATGATCAGCACATACGGATATTTCCTGATGATGAAATTTAGTAAAAAAATGAGGGAAGCCATTTATCAAGAGTCCAAAGGTAAGTTGTTGTTTTTTTTATACATAAACAGGCATATTTCTACATATTTTGACTGTTTTAATAACATTATTTAATTCATAAAGGAGCTGCTTTACTGAAGAAAAGAAGCAAGGACTGCTTCTTACTACTTCATATTAAAACTAATAATATAATGTGCTTGGATACAACTAAAAACCCATATATTTCAGTGAGTATTAGTTCTTTTTTTTCAATATTGTAAACAATATGTGACCCTGGACCACAAAACCAGTCTTAAGTCCCTGGGGTATATTTGTAGCAATAGCCAAAAATACATTGTATGGGTCAAAATTATCCATTTTTCTTTTATGCCAAAAATCATTAGGATATCAAGCAAAGATCATGTTCCATGAAGATATTTAGTGAATTTCCTACTGTAAATATATCAAAACTTCATTTTTGATTAGTAATATGCATAGCTAAGAACTTCATTTAGAAGGTGATTTTCTCAGTATTTTGATTTTTTTGCACCCTCAGATTCTAGATTTTCAAATAGTTGTATCTCGGGCCAAATATTGTCCGATCCTAACAAACCATACATCAATGGAAAGCTTATTTATTCAGCTTTCATATGATGTAGAAATCTCAATTTCGATGAAAAATTGACACTTATGACTGGTTTTGTGGTCCAGGGTCACATGTATGATTTTACAATGTTTTAAAGACTTTTGCAATTCTAATGACTATATTATGGATTAATATACATATAATTACTATAGCTAAAAGGATTTAATAATTAAAAAAGCTTTAATAAAACACATTATTATCCTCAGGTTGATGGCATTAATAAGGACTGCTTTAAAACAATTCACGCAAAGAATACGCATCATGCTTTGTGTCCACGGAGGAGTGATGCAATGATCAAGCTTGTTGGAGGTAAAAGCCACACCGAGGCTTATAGTGCAGAATTACATCATTCTCTGCAGTCAAACAACCATAAAACACATCGCAGACAGAGAAGAAGCCAGTATATTGACCCATCTGATCCCTTGGGATCTGAGAATCCGAGGTCAAGGACTGCTAATTATCGAAGACCAAATCGAGAGCATGAGCACAGCAGTAATGTTTCTAAAGAAACCATCACTTCCTATGACGACCCTTTACACGTACTGCTCTCCAAGAGCCCTGCCAGTCCAAATTTACAAAAACAGAAGAAACACAAGCAAGTTGCACCATCGGATCCATTCTGAACAAATGACTGACCTCATAAGTAATAAAAGTTACTTAATGATTTTATAAGCCTTGCACCAAAGAAAACCATCTGTGAACCACCCAGAAGGACTTTTTTTTTTGGATGATTCCTAAAAACATTACACTGACGTAAAGAACTTATAATGTAATGTTAAGAAACCAAATGGTTTCGAGGAACCATATCACCAAGAACTGTATATGATGCAATCTCTGGACCTCAGTGTGGTGTTGAGGCTAGTTTAGGTCACTGTTTGTCAGTCCTTTCACCTTTTCAAATCAGTTAAAATTTAAACTAGTTTGCAATGCTGCGGCAATGACATTTTTTTCATAAGAACTGTGCAAGAATCTTTTTAATTGATTGAAGTAGTAATATCATGAAATACCAAGTAGAAATGTGATGGATTCTAATATGTATGAAATGGTGCTGGCCACCTCTACTGAATTATTTATTAAAAAGTACTGATATATTTTTATTTATTATATTTTATATTGATGTCTTTAAATTATTACCTCAGAAATGTATCATATGCAAGCTTTTAGTTCTATTAACTAATCTTTTCAAGAATCCTTAGGAAAGTAATTACCAGTTTTCATATTGTTTAAAATGTATAATGCATAGTGTAATACATATAAAAATGATAAAAATATAATGAATGCATTTAAACAATAAAAGGATTGTAAAATACTTTTTCTTAGCTTCCCGTCCTTCTTAATGAGTTTCCCATTAAATCTTTTAAATTTAGGCTCTCAGAAGTTTCCCAGCACATTATAGAAAAACCGTAATAGATGTATTATGTGATTCAATTGTTGTTGTGATGTAATGTTTTAGTTTTTTTGAAATCTGATTTTTTACATTAATGCTTGATGATGGTGTTGATTAGAATCAAGTACTATGGCAGCAAATAGCAAGATAAAGATACTTACAATCTATTTGGTAAAACTGATGTTGCCATTTGCATTGGAGTGATAGTTGGATTTGTTGATGTTTGTTTTTAGTGATTATGTAATTCTGAAAGAGGCAAACAGTGTGTGCAACCAACAATATATCCTTCCTTTCATCAACAGAGTGTTCAAGGACACAATCTGGGTACATGAGTTTGCAGAAATAAATGAATTCAAACTTTGTCTCAACAAACACCTTAAAATGAGGTCAGAGTAGCTGAATATCTTCAATATTGACTGTTCTATGCTGTAGAAGTACATGTCAAGACACTCTGCAACTATTATGCAAATATGAGGCACAAATGCATGTATAAAAATATTGTGTTCGTGCATATCAGTTTCAGGTTCAGCATTAATTTAGGGCAGGTTATTATATGAAACAAAAGTTCACCTAAATAACTTTGGAAATTGTTACAAAAATACAAGAAAACACTGCATAATATTAGAGAACCTGCAGTGATTCAAATGAGGGGGAAAAACTACAGGAACATAGATGGAGGATATATTTATTTAGTTAAAATTTATACTTTTAAAGTATTTCAAATGAACTTAGACAAACACTCCCTTACAGAATATTAAATAGTTTTAAGTCAATATTTAATACTGCCAGTGTCTAAACGTCAAGCACACATATAAAATGATATAATATAGGACTCATAAGTTATATATCTATACAACTGAAATCCTTCAGACATTTTTTAAATATTATCTTTCCAAAAGTTGATATGCTTTGTCTATCACAAAGTTCTGTAATCTGGTTAAAGTGCTTGAATACAGTATGACTTATTTTTTTGCATAAAACATGTAAACATTTTGTTGATTTCTTACATTTTACCTTTTAAATTTTAAAACTGTCGTCCTTAATCTAATTCTAAGTCTTGATGTGATCTCTTCTGTTGATGAACACACATTTCATGTCTGAAAGTGCAGGATCTGCATTGCTACATTTCAAAGTGATAAGAAATCGGCACATTCCGGTGTTGGGGCAGATGGAATACCTCTGAGAAGGGTCTAAACCACGGGGCATGGGGCACTTCAGGTCCTCAAAGAAATACTTCATAGCTATGCTCATATAATCCCCGTGGCCGACCGCCAAGGCATGGACAGGCACATTCAAGACTCCATCATCTGGAAGTCCTGCTGGAGCCCTATCGGTTTCATCTGGTAGGGATGTTTCACCATCTTGTATTTTGTCTTGATGTTCATTAGCTATTCGCTGGAACATAGCCTTGAGAAAATCCTTAATTCGCACTTTTATCTGAAAAAACAAAACAAAAAAGTCTTTCTATATACTGTAAAAATATATTCAAATAGCATTATTAAAACAATACTACCGAGTGTCACACCTGATAGTCGGATATCATAGACAGCGAAGGATACATCTATGATACATCTATAACTAAGGTAACTCGGTAGAAAGGATGTGACACGATCATTGAATCTGGATGTACTTGGTTGCATTCCTATATCCGTATGTCGAGGCATTATTTTTCATATTTGGATGCAGCAAGTGTTGCCATTTAGTTTCTTTCATCACAAAAAAGGGATTTTACCTGCTCCACGGTCTCTCCCTCAGGTGGAGTGAACTCTGGTAAAGGCTGTCCGGCTGCTTTAGCCATAGTTTTCATTTCTATGACTCGACCTCCCTCAGCTATACCAAAACTCTGGAGAAAAGAAATAGGTTTGAGACGCATATGAAAACTTGCTCTGAAAGGACAGACTTTGAGTGGACATTTTTCTTATTTTATCAAGCTGTAGTCTGTACTTACTCTCTCTTTAAGTGATGGATCTGCAACTAGTTCTGTATCATGACAGGTGCTGTTGTTCCTCACAATGATCTCTGCAGTCTGTAATTTTACAAAGATGTGATTATTCAAATAATAAAACTGTCAACAAATACACTATGCAAACAAATACACAAAGAAAGTAGTCTTTGTTACAAGAAGGGCATGTGCAACCGTATTACAATATCTTATAACAGAAATTGTCTGACTCCAAACATATGATGATGAGTATTATTGATAATTTCTGTATCACATTAAATATATTTATTAATACTCAGACTACTCACGTTAATAAACTGAATCTTATCCAAGGAAACATGCATTTACAGCTCATCTGACCTGGATTTGACTTGGGTTATTTTGTCAGATTTGTGGAGAAACATCTCCCTCTACCTGTGACCAGATTGTATGACTTCTACTAGTATGTTTCTGCTTACCTGCTTGGCACGTTTCATGTCACTGACAAACACATTAGTGAATTTTACATCCCTGAGGTACTGACCAGCAGCCTCAGACTGCTGAATCCCAATTTCAGAAAGCGGAGAGTCTATTTTTTGACCTAAAGCAAAGAAATTATAAATATAGTTTGTGGTTAGAAGACCATTTGCTGAGATACAGTAAAAAGGGTAATAATTAATGCTTATGATTAATAGCCTAATGGAATAAAGGAAAGGGTACTGATTGTTAGGGATAACAGATCATGTTTTTTTTCCCTGGAAAAAAAAAAAAAACCTTGTAAAAGGCCATCTTTTTGCACTGCGTCTCTCCACTGGTAAAGCAAAACGGTATGATCAATACAAATGACATTACTAACCAGCACACATCTTTTTAAGTTAATAAAGTTTTAATGGGTCTATTAAAATAAATAGACATGTAGTTAAAAAACAAAACATGGGATTTACACAACGTCTTGCAATAAAGACAGCAGACTTTGCCCATATCGTTCAAACATGGACAGTAACGGTAGAACATATTTTTTGTAGACCACAGGTTACATCAAATTTGCTTTTGACCTTTCACTGGAAGAGTAATCTAGACCTTTAAGCATAAACTACAACAGACAGGAGTAATATGATATGAGGAGCCTAGTAAACTTAAAGTCCTACGAGTATATTTAAACTGTACTAAATGTCAGACAACGTCATATATTATTACCAATCTACTGTATAATTAAAACTGATGTACCATGATTAAAAGTATTCTCTTATATCATTTTTATTTACCGTTACTGAATTTATAATGCAATTATTATCAGTTGGCTATGTAGCTATGAAAAGAACAAATCTAATTCATTAAGTAAACAAAACAATAAAGGCAACTTACTGTCGGACTATCGTTAAACCAAAAGCGAGCATTGGTGCTGCTATAAAGATGCCGTTAACAGCGTCGTGAGGTAATATGATGTTCATCCTTTGCGCCCAGAGTCAATCACAAGTGTCACGCCTCTTGCGTTTTCAAATAGGCGCCTAATATTTGCTACTTTGGGCTGAAAGCACTAACAGCGCTATCTCTGTACTTGATTTAGCCGGAAGTTAGCACGCATGGCCGGTTGGTCTGATTCAATTTCACAAATCAGTTCTTTTGAACGGTTCAAAAACATTACAGCGATTCTTTTTTGTCAAAACCTATTAAAGTCATTACGCGGTCCCATTAAGCTCTGAAGCTACATGTAGGCATTTTGTTTGCTTTATTTATAAGGGTCCTTTTTGTAACATAATTTATCCTATGCTAAACCTACTAAATGTTTTAAATCATTCAGACCGGTTGTGCGCACCAGCTCGACCGATTCATTGGAAAGATCCGATTCAAAAGAATGATTCGTTCACGAATCAGTCATAGCTCATCCTGACGTAGATGTTTGCTGTCATTGGCGCCAGTGGCGCGTGGCGGGATTTGAAATTGCATAAGGTCTGTAATTTAATTGTCATTTGTCGTTTTATTTTAAACGGTATATCATCAGCATTACTTTAAATCGACAAATAGGTACTTTATTTTAAATCGCTCACTAACTATTCCTCAGTTGTAAAACAGAGACGTCGAGTTATATCATTTTTCACCAATGACGTACTAAAAAAGAGAACAGGAGACGAATACTTCTTTCATGGTAAGTTTATTGACCTTAGCATACAGCATGTCCTCTCCTTTAACTTCATTCATGCTCTCAATGACAAATTATTTGAGTTCAACAGAAATCCAAAGAATATCCACAGAGTTGCCAAGCCCTAATTCATCTCCTCATTTAGTTGTAATTATTTAGCGGATAATTCTGGAAGGAAACACTGTTGAACAGAAAAGTTCAACCTCTGCTTTATTTTTGAAATGTGTCATTTTCCATCTGGCCTGTGTCTGATTATCAACACTGTCTTTACAGTCATTCTTTACCAGGTTATAACATGCTGGATAGGTTCCCATTGTTATTTTCACTGTTAACTTTGCCAGTAAAAGGGAACAATAACATAGGACCAACATAGCACCACACTCTTTAAAGCAGATTTATTGAACAGAGGTTGTGCAACAGACATAACTGAGGTACATGATATGGTTATAGTGGAGGGAGGAGGTCTTTTCTCAATGTTGTTGCTTATTTGATATTTACAGGTTTATTACCACTGATATGGGCCGTGTACATAAAACACAGTCAAACGTTCATCACCTCCTCCGTCTACCATTTCTGAAGTCCAGGTGGGAGCCTTGTAAGCTTGCTATTCATCTACTTTGGAAATTCAATTCCACTTAATTTACTACATCGGACACAGCAGAAATATCATAACCTCTTATTTGTGCTGCCCTTTCCAGGTTCCCGAAAAAACTGTTGTGAGTTGTGCGAGGTAATGGGAAAGTCTTTTATGTCCAGTAAACCTGAGGTATAGAGATACCACACTTACAGAATGTGACCGAGTAAGAAGAGGAGGAAAAAAGATTAAAAGGTAAAGAAACATGCCTTAATAAGAGCACACTGTACAAAGAGCATTTCCAGTCGAATACTCAATTCATGTTCTTCTTTTACCCTCTACTTCTGTATTCTCAAAGTATTCTGTAAGCAGTAAAATAATTATAATACAATTGTTTATAAAATAGCAGCACACTGATGTGACATCACAACTATGTAATGTTATTTTTGTGTATAAGATGAAACAAAAAAATCATAGCTTTTTAGCAGCGGAAAAAAACAATAACAATAACTCAACAATATTGACACTTGATTGATGTCTTCACACTCTTTCCATCTCTCATCACTTTGGAATACAGTATCATACCCCTTAAGGAACGTAACTTCGGTCCATATTTAAACTCAAACCACTTAGCCACCCATACAATCTATTAACAGTACTGTAATTCATTTTCAGAACAGAGCTAGGAAAATAATAAGACAAGCTAACTTAATACAATAAGATTGACTCGGGGGGTTTGGTGTGAGGATGGAGGAAATGTGACTTGTGAAACTCAAGCATCACTAAGAACCGTTTCTGGAGAAAGGAAACGCACGTGTACACGTAAACATCTCCTTTACCCACAGAAAGACATGCACACAAACACACGCATACATAGACGAACACAAACCCAAGCTCGACTGCCCCTTTTCAAGGTAAGCTATGAAAATTCAGCATATGAAAGCCGTTTTGTGCTGCTGATGCACCCTGTTTTTAGCTACTGTGTAATGACTTGTGGAAGTTTTCAAACCCCATGCCAGTTCAACCTTTGGAAGCAGCATATTTTGGATGGCTGGGTAGTGGATTTTATGCTTAAGCTCAGCAAAACAGGGTGAAAGTCTACATCAGACTCAAGGCACTACATAACATTTTTTCTGCAAAGTTGCAGTTGCACAAGTCTTTTCAAATTGAAAACTGCTCTTGGAGCGTGCAAATCAACCAAAAAAAATTCTTTCATTTCAATCTGTTTTTTGTCTTTCTGTTGTCTGTTTTTTGGTCTTTTTTATTTATTTATTTATTTTTTAAATTTGCATTAATATTATTTAATTGTTGTTGCTTGTTATACATTGGTTTCCAATGCTTTAACGCTATAATGAACTGAACATGCCATGAACTAAACATGGGAAACCAGCCCAAAAAAAAAAGAAAAAAAAAAGAAAAAGACTCCTTAACCTTAACCATTTGTTATCCATGGCAAACATGCTCTCTGAACTGAAACCGATGGAGTAACCATCCCTAGTTATGCGCTAGCGGTATCAATGGAACTGGCTTAGATACTGGTCTGTAATTCAAACATGAGACATAAAAACTAAAGGACAAACAAATAAACAGACAAATAGATTAAAGATCTTAAATATCAGGTGATATATGGAAACCATAGCTGTTGTTTCTCCTTTGGCCTCCTTTCCTGCTTCTTCTAACTCCATATAAGCATCCTCATCTCAGCAGCATGCTTCACACCTCAAACCAACCAAGTTTCATCGTCATCATCCTCGATCATTCTTGCCTACACATTCCTTTACTGCTAACAGCATTAGCACACATTTGTTTGCAAACAACTCCGCAACTCATTTTTCAGTCCCTGATGGGACCAACCATAAATCAGCCTAAGGCTCCTTCAACATGCTCACAACAAAATACGTAATGACGTAATAAACTGCCTGTATACAATACATCTGTAATATTTAGTGGGAGGTTTCCATGAAGGACAACCTTACCACATATTTTAAAAACAATTCTTCTTGCCTTTAGAAGATACAAGGGAACGTAGTCGTCTCTGTCCGCACCCTGTTCTTGCCTCCTCTTGTTCTGTGCACTGGGTTGGGCTCAGCCCTCAAGCAGTTTCCAGGCCAGTAAAAAAAGCATTTAATATAAGGCACTGACACAGGAGGCCCTCCAAGCATTGTGGAATCATGTACTATCCCCTGTCCAGTCCTTTGACCATGTGCCCACCACTGAACCAGTCTCTCTAACCAAACACTTTCAGATAGATGATTAAACAAAGCCCACATGACTCACACAAGAGTGCTTGATATAGAGTAACTTGTACACGCTTGCACATGAGCCAACATACACCACACAAATGCATGCACACAAGCAGCTTGACAAAAGCTTATTTGAAGTGTCTGTAACTTTAGCATCGAGAGACATTAACTTGCTTGTTTAACAGAAATAATAATAATAATCATAATAAAAATAATATTAATAGTCTATTCTCAAGATATAAGCCCCTTTTGCCCTAGCAAAAGAGCACTGCATTCTTAGCATAAGACTTGTGTCTCACCACTCCTTTTTAAATCCCTCTTTCTGGTCCTAATGCACAGCCAAGTGAATGGGTGCGTCCATTCATACTCATGGAACCTCATTGTGTGTTCAAGTTCAGGCATTCCAACATGAACCAAAAAATGTAAAAAAAAAAAAAAAAAAAAAAAAAAAAATCACAACAAAACAGGAAAAAAACATAGCCCCACTTTTTGTACCCTTTCAAGCCAGTCTGATACAGTAGACTCTCTATTTTGAAAAGCCCTTTACACTAAAACTTTTGCATTAAATATCATATGTTTACACAATCAAAAGAGTTTGCAAAATACTACACGCTTCCCTTCTAAGAGTCTGAGGCACCGTAGAGCTTTTTGCATCAGTATCAAATTATTTTAAAAATATCTATTTTTTTGTATCTAAAATAGCTTTGATTTTTTTTAATTTTTTTTTCCATTTATGGAAGCAATTTTTACTGGAAAATGAAGATAAAACTCTACAAAGACTAGCAAGCACTTTTTGTTGGGGTTGTTTGTTTTTTTGTCATTTTTGTTTTGTTCTTTTTCTTTCTTGAGCCAGATACAGCGTTCCTGCAGCAATCACAAGTTGATGTGCAGTACTGTCAGGTTGGGGTGCTGGTTGGTCTTGGTCATCAGAAGTGCTTTGCTGCGCGGTCCACCCTGTTCCTGCTGCTGCTGTGCTGTGCAGTGGCCCTCCCTCAGGTTATTCATCAACACTCTTTCCAATCTGCTCCCTGGCATGCCTTTAACAGATCCTGTACTGTGCGGGACACCACATTATATAAGCAGGCCATAAATAAGCTGCAATGTCTGTGTATCAGAATCACTTCATCAGTAGCACTGAGCAAATGCACATTCACACAGTTGACTTACAAGTTTTACAGTCAAACCACAAAATTTATATATATATATATATATATATATATATATATATAAAACCAAACGTGCACAGAGTTGCACTGCGAACAGTAAAAAAAAAACAAAAAAAAAAAAACAATAGCTGTACCACTGTAGTTCACTATGTTAATTACATCCATATCCTGTGGATAAAACAAGGCAGTGTTTCGTTTAGGTTTTCATACCCTTTCATTTTCACAACAGCATGTAATGACCTAAGGGGATCTCACTTGAGCCCACCAGAGTGTTCTTCCTGCTCAGTAGAGCTAAGAACAAAAACATTTTTGTAATAGATTTTTTATATATATATATATATATATATATATATAGATAGATGCCTAATGCAACCCTGTGGGTGTCTCCAAAGAGCACATGACATTTTTAAAATGGCTTTCACACTGTCACCAAAATGAGCAATAATGCCCTCTAGTGAAACTAAATGGATGCACGGTGATCAAAGCTCTCTGTCCTGTTTAGTGGGTATGTCTGAGGCACACCAGGCATCTGTGGGAAGTTTGCTGTGAATGGCCCATGGAGAATGTGTTGCTTGTGGAGAGGCTGCATTCCTTTGACATTTACTGCTAATTAAAAGCTGATGGGCCAAAGTCTGAACTTATGTTATGCATGGCTCCTGAGCCATGTGTTTCATGCCTGTAGAAGCAGTGCATCACACAAGAAAATGAACTGACAGAAAGCATTTAATCTTTTTTTTTTTTTTGAGGATGAAATTAGTATCACTCAGAGGTTGTTTTCTTTGATGTCATCATGGTTAACAATGGGCACTCCTTCTAGAGGTCTCCTGTTTCCCACCATGATGAGCCATTATTAGTCATGAAAAATAAATTCCTTCTAGAAAATTAACTAAAGCATAAAACATGTAAAGGAACTGCCTGTGTCTTACCACAAGAATGCCAGGCCTGACTTCCTAAAAGACATTTCCCTGTGCGCTGCTCTTTATAGCTGCGCAACCAAACTCATGCCAAGCCCCAGAGGCTTAATTCAGGCAACTCTAATAGTTTCAGTGTGTGACTACTGGTAAAACCAGGACTTGCTCTAGAAGAGCTTCTCAATTATTAGATCCAGAGAAGGGTGGTACTTGGTGTGCTTCAAGATAGAGTGGGTGGTCCCTGCCTAATCCAACTCCGCCCTGATTAAGAACACTCTCTATCCCACCGGAACATGGCTACGTTTGTTACAAGTTAATGAAAATGGATCGAAATGCAGGTCTACTGGAGAACAAGCAGACTGTAATGTCACTCAATGTGTGCCATCTTGGACAAAAGAAGCCTAAAGGAGAGATATAAAGTAGTCACAGAAAACAACGTCTGTTTTTTATTGGGAAGTGAAAGCAAGGATTGCCGGGTTCAGAGCAAGGCCATCACAGCATTGAGAAATGAAAGGGATTAAGATGTCCCAGAGGCCTAATGCAAGAGGCCAGGGGGCCTAACACATGATCCTGTGTACCAAAAAAGCCTTGAAGTTCTTCTCTAGATAATTTGCAACTTTTCAGTTCCAAATAACATTTCGGTTGCAAATAACAGAGTCCTCATGACATTATGACTTTAGGCAAAGGAACATTCTCAGCATGCCAGACCCAAAGTTTCTAACATTTCACCTACTTTTAGAAACTGAGGTATGTCAAAGAGTTTTCACTGTGCATTTTCTCTTCCTGGTTAGTTTTTCCTTATACTTGTAAAGCTGTATTATAAGTATTCTAGAGGTGCACGAGGACACAAATTCATTCCTCAACTTAAACATAACCTAAACTTAAAACTTAAAATTGAAAACAACAGCCCAGTGAGCATCATTTACTGTATTTACTGTAGCTACAGTAACACACTTTACTGTAAACACCCAGTGCCAGGTGAATATGTATTGCCTTTTGCTTCTTTCTTAGAGAGACCTTAGAGTATTTGTGGAAACTTCAAGCCAATTTTTCAGCCTTCCTGGTTTGGCATGCATGTGTGTACCTTACTGCTGTAAAGAGTATGCTTCACCAGGTGTGTCTTGGGCTACACACACATTCCAAGGGCGACTGGAAGAGGCTGGCTGCTGCTATCATATTTCTACTGGAAACTACAGGCACTGGACACCACAAATGTCAGCAAGGTTCCTGGTGGGTAGGCTGGCAGCATCGTTTGGCATTAGGCTGACTTTCCTTCATACTCTGTCTGACCGCTCACCTCCCAACCTCTGCCTCAATCTGGAAGGTTCTCATACACTTAGGTAAAGTTAAGTACACAAAATTTTGTTTATTGAAGACTAGGTTTTTCTGCTTTATTCCTGATATAGATATCTCTCTGTTTTTCATATCTCTGATTTACCAAATGGTCAAAGAATTCCATTTAGATGGGATCTCAAAGATTTTCTCAACACAATAATGTAAACAGTTTGATTGCACCACAGCCCCCTGCTCCCACTGAATTATTCACACTGCATTTTTGGAACTGCAGTATGTTTGCATCATCATCATCATGTTCCTCTACTCACCTTCATGTCATTCCAAATCTATATGACTTTCTTTTGTGGAACACAATAGAAGATATTGTGAAGAATGTTGGTAACCAAGCAAATTTAACTTCCATGGTATGGACACTGAGACTTTTCTCAGAATTTCTTCTTTTATGTTCCATGGTAGAACGAAAGTCATACAAGTTTGAATCGACATGAGGGTGAGTAAAGGATCATAGAATGTTCATGCTGTGTGAACTTGTATATTTTCTTTAAGGTATAGCTCAGGGTGAGCAGGGTAACGGGCATACACCATACCTGCATGTTTTCAAAGGTATGGCTTGTTGGCATCCTGCAATGTGACGAGTTGTTCATGGACCAGGCAGTTCATTCCTTCTGCCCTGGACCTCACACTCCTCAGACACTGAGCACCTTTACTGCTGTGGAGGACTATTTGTTTTTCCCCTGCTATGGTGTACGACTTCACACACCACATGCTGGGGCAGCAGGCATTCTACCAGCAGCAGTGCACTCTAGGGTATCTTGAGGAGGATTGACCTCTTCAGGTCAGGTCAGGAATTAAATGTGTTTCCTGGGTTTTTCTCGTAACCCTAATTTTCTATTCTTGTTTGCTTTTATTTCCCCCTAAATATAAACTAAAGGACCTAAACAAAGCTGAATGATCATGAGGCGGTCGCTCGTGCAACACTGTGTGAATTTGTATGCAAGTCATATGCATAAAGCCATAGTATCCCTGACACATTCCCCTAGCCCTGCAGATTCTTTCCTTACAGTCTCTCAGTCAGGGTCAATCCCATTTCACTTCCAGTAATTCAGTGGCTGAATGTGAAATTGAATTGGAGCTGGACCCAAGCCCATTGAGTAAATAGGGGAAATGCACAACCTCCTCTCACAGTCCTACAGGCACAGCAACACTCGCCCCACAGATTACCAATAGTATTACTGTCCCATCCTATCACCAAACAGAACTGAAGAATCTTCTTATCATGGTCCCCATGCCTTGTACCTTGTATCATAATTATTTATTAAAAGTTTTTAGTTAAATTTATTGTCAGAGCACCGATACTCACAACTTCTGTGTTTGTGATCTTGGCAAGTAACTCTGTTAGGTTGTCTCCCCACAGTGAGCGGTTAGTGCTGTTAAGCTGCAGGCCACAGATAGCTGCTGCCACGCTTCCCGTTGCAATCATGGATGGAGGGTGCATGGCGAAGTTGAAATCTGAGGAAAGAGCAAACCAAGCATTAAGATCTGTCTCACTCCGAGTTCATGAAAATGTACTTTATCAGACTTTTCTATGGTATTTTGAATAGTCATATCAAATATTATGAAATGAATACAAAATAAAAATCGGAAATACTAATAACTAAAGCCCTTTCCATTAGGTCCGTGCACAGCCCTTTGCTAATGACTGCAGCCCAGGATAATGAGGGTTCACTTGGCTTGAAAAGAATCTGAAAAGCACCCCCACCCCCATCCCTCTCCTCCAGTCACCCTTTGCAGATCGGCCCCTTTTCTTCCAGCTCCTAAGTAAATCGTGTGCTCCCTGAAAAAAAAGCCCTATAGCCTTCGGAAAGGATGGAATAAAGAGCCACAGTCCCCCTGCCAGTGCTCACTGCTGTAGGTCCTTTTTCCACGTGTGGTCACAGGCGTACATCTCAAAGACCAATAACCTTGTTAGCTTTCTCACTGTCATTCATAATGCAAATAAGACAGCTTGTGAACGGGCCTGAAGCCCAAAAAGACGACTGACTGCGAGAGGGGGTGAAAGAAAGAGGAAAAGCGAAAGAAACGAACAGCTTAGGCTGTCTGCCCCCTGCCTCATTGATTTCTGTCTTTCTTCTTTTTCTACGGCTCCCCCTCTCCCTTTTTCAGACTGTTTTTCAACACTTTTTTTAGACACGTACCCCTAAGGTTGAATGGCACACATGCTCTAGCTTTGTTGTTACAACAGCTCTGGATTTGTATCGGTGTCACTGCTATCTTTTAGCATATTAATTGAGTGTGGCCACTGATGGACCTGGGTCTAGTGAGCAAGAGAGTGTGGCTTCATTGTCTGAAATCATCACCTCATCTCAACCAATTGAGAGATGCAACATCAAGCCCTCTCTGTGGATTCCAATTCAACCCGACAGCCAGGACAAAAGATGGGTGTTGGGGGAGGGTGTTGTTGGGTTTCAGACAGCAGGGGCTGCTGAGGGGGGCACTAAGCATCATTCTTTAGTCAGTGTCCAGACCTTCGTAAGGTTTTGGCAGAAGAAAAGACCCTCCTACCCACCTCATTCCCCCCATGCCATTCCTCTGATGCAGGGCCACCTCTGGGCTCATGGTCCCACACTCCCTGGCAGTCTTTGCATTACCATATTGCCATATTCAATTGCAAAGCAAACTGTGTGTGATGGCTCTAAGGGTGATTTTTCTTCTCTTTTCTTTTTAGAAAAAAAAAAATCAAAGCCTTGGGGCCTTTGATAACTGACGAGCATGCCTTCATTGCCGTCTTAACATTCAAAGCCAGCCATTTTCTTATTTTGCAGCTCAGTGTTGACAAATAAATGAACTTATTATATACTCTTCCCTTTGTAGTTGATTCCGGGCCAGAGAAAATTTTATTCAAAGAAGTTCTGGTCAAGCGGAAGAAGACAAAACCAACCACATTGCAACTCTTTGGGTTTTTTTTGCAGCTGAGAGAAAAAAACATACAGTGGAAATTGGGTGCCCACACACAGCTTGCATGCGCTGAGTGGGTTGCAATCTGATTTTTCACACTCTAGACAAGACAAGTTTGTCGATGGAACAAGAGTATACGCGTGCTAGCGGCAGAGCTGGACGCTCTGGTTTGTGAGAGTGGTAAGGGAAGAATGGCTGTATTCTACACGCCTTCATTGATATTCATGCAGAGGATAAACAGTGTATGTAGCTGAGTGGGGACGCCTGTGATGGAAGGCTCCTAGTATGCGGCGGCTGGCTGGCCTGGTATACCAGCCTCTCACCCCTTTCAATGGACCATTCTCCTGCCCTCGCCACACTGCATCCCCAGACCTGTGCCAACACAGCAAGCTCCTTGGTGGGTGCAATGTGCTGTATACGCATTTAACTTGTAAATTAATTAAGCGTCCGGAAAGTTGAGGAACAGCCAAAGAAGCCGATGATTTGAGGGGCAATAAATCAAGTGCCAGGCGCACATGCAGATGCACAGGTTTGGAGTTAACAGAAAATCTTGTTTCAAGCAGCCATGTTCGACCTGACTGATAAAGATCAAACATAAACAGGAATTTGGCATCACAGTTTCACACTCAAAATCAAATGGAAAGTCAGGTAAAGCATGTAAGTTAACATCTTAAAGTCACAGAGTTAACAGAATAGAGTAAACCTGTAACAAAAATATTCAATTAAATGCTAATTGATTGTTAAACCTACAACATAGAATATAAAAGGATTTTTTTAATAACTCCTAGTTATGTTGTGTCTCATTATGTATTAATTCTCATTAAAATAATCGGATGTCTGGGACATTTATGTATAGCATTACTTCATAGAATTGTATTATATTAACTGTCTATTGTCATTTTTTGAAAATGGTCCAATCTGCCACAAATCTTCAACTAGTAATTTCATCATCAAAAGTGGCATGTTGGTTTGCTCTGTCAAACCATACTAAAAACAGATGAATTAAAAACAGGAACCCTCTTTGACTGTTAAAATCCTGTAACAACTTGTTTCAGTCTTGCTCCAGTGCAGAGTCTTGAGCAACAGCAGTCAGGCCGGTGTGGGAGAAAACAGAGCCTCTTGAATGAGAAATGACATGAATTGGTAGATTTAATTTTCAGCCCTGCTGAAGTCTCCACCAGTCGCTAGTTATTTCTCCAATAAGTAAACATCTGAAGAGCAGCAAGATTATCGAATATGATAGTGTTTCTCAGATATGTTCCTATACATCTACAAACAATCTACAACGGAGAAGTAAAGGGGGTGCTGGGTGTTTAACAGTAAGAATGGGGTATAATCGCTTTTAATGAGCTTGTTCCTGTGCAGGCCTTCTACAGACTGCCCTCTGGAGAAACTTTTTATCGGGTTCTCCTTCTGCACTGACCCTTACATGCCTCTGCATATGAAATGGAGGGTTGTTCCTTTTGTCTCCTTTCTTGCAGTCTCTAGCCGAGCCTTCCAGTCATTTGCATATCTCTGAAAGGCCCCTCCATATTATTAATTAATGCTGAATTGGTCTACTCTGCCTGACCAAATTTCGCCGAGTGCTCTGAACGGAACTGTTTTATCAAAACCATTAAAAATTAGCTGTCGTCTTTCCACACTCTTCTCCTCCTTTCTCATTCAGATACAGGGGCCTTGATTTATGCATGTCTCAGAAAAGAAGGGGACATGGAATTCTCTGCAAATAAAGCAAACTGTACAGAAGAAAGAAAAGCAGCAGTCAAGGCATCTGCTCAGTAATTAAAATCTTTTGGATACCCCTTGAATCCCTGATGTTAAACTAGTAACTAGATTGTGTATATAACAACAGGGGTATGTTTCACTAGCTTCGGAATTATTTAAAAAAAAACAAGTTATACAGCTAAATTATTCATATCATCCCAGTTGTCATCAGTGCCCATCCTATCAAGCACAAGAGATTCTTATCCAGTTTTCATGGATCCAGTTCATGTCAGGGCAGTTGCACAAACCAACAGGAGAATTAAAAGCTCCATGTTTAAAGACCTGCCAGCTCCTCCTACTAATCCCTCTCCCCTCATATCCCACTTTCCCAAAGTCAGAGTCACTCCTGAGGTTCCAGGGGAGCTGAGCAACCCCAGGGAGGAAGAGAAAAGCCTGAGGGAATAAGGGTGGTGCACTGGATCCCATTACTGCCTATGGTGATGTTGGGTGCAGGCTTGGCTGGGAGAACCAGCCCCACAAAGGCTCCTGATTATGGGAAAGTTGTCATGCCCTGGAGCATCTGGGAGGCGTGAGAAGAGGGGATAAATATGAAAACATGACATGCTTCACTATTTGGCTCGGCTAGAACAATACACTCTTCACGTTTTCTCACCCTCCTCTCATCTCCATGTTTGATCTCCTAAAGGTGGTCCACCTCTAAGAGCAGGAATGGTCTAACCACTGGCTCACCAGCACACAGGAATGTCTTTAACTATACAACTACCCTTTGAAGTGTCACTGTATTCAGGCCTAGCCACTGATACGCCCGCCAAACATACCAGGCAAGCACATAAGGCTTCCAGAGAAATTCTCTCCATTACACATCGCTATTTCAGTCCACATAGTTTCTCATGAATGTAATGAGACGGCATCTGATAATTTGCCTGCAACGAGAACCTGAATAAAGTTGCCATAGATACTAAACCCACAGAAGTCGGCTTTAATTTCAGGTTTTGCAAAGAAAAAACTTAGATGTTTTGCAACACATCACTTATTGAAGTGACGATGCAAGACATCAACACCAACTTGACTAGGCAGTGGATCTTTATCACTCATACTTAAAAACATGAATGGAAGACAAATACAAGTTGCCAAACACTATCTTTCTTTCTTTTATTTAAATTTATGGACTAACCATGAACACGGTAGCTAATGATAAACCTAATCTCTAGATTGTGGAAAACACTGGCTACTTTACAAAGTTATTGTACAAATGCACTTGTGAGAATATTCGTTTTAAAACCGAAAAGGATAGCTTCTGTGCAGTACTACACAAATTAGCAGTTAAACATTCTTTGCGGGCAATTATTTATTTATAAACATCTATTGAATACACTACCTGTTGCACAAAGGGCGATGAAAGTCTGCACATGTTTACGGATCAGGTCCAGCTTATCCTCAGGCAGCGGAAGTTTCCTCATAATGTGCTCAATAAAGTCATTGGGAGTGACAGCAGCCAGATTCCACTTCAATTTGCCCAGGACAACCAGCTCCCATTCCTTTAAAAGAAGGTTTGAGGAAACAAGCAAAATCATTACAGATTCAAACCTAAATCATTTGTGCGATCCGAATCAATTAGCAGTACCTGAAGCATTCAGATCTCAAGGTTCATTTAACTGGAATGACAAATTGCATCTTCTCAAGTGGCTTCATGTCTGTATATGTTTTCCTTCACTGCACTAAGACACTGGATACTGGGGCTAATGTTCTTTATCAACCATTCGGATAAAAGGTCTGAAAAATGATTTACTGGAGATAAGGTACTAAATGTGTTCAAACACTTCTGTTATCTGAATGTTTATGGTAAACATTTAAGCCAGTTATGATTGCACAAAATCTAGCATCAGCAAAGCTCCTCCAGGACATGGTTTGGTCTTGACTACGCAAAGATACAAGCTGAAATCCTAAAAGCTACAAGGCTGAATGCAGGCACACTTGAGTTGAAAAATGGGTCACTCAGATTGCCCAGTCACTTCACAGAGACTGTCCAGCATCGGGTACTTTCCTCCTTAGCATAGAAGTGTAATTGTGAGTATGTTTTATAGCGATCTGTCAAGTCAAAAGAGGTATGAGTCATTAGCCCATTTGCAACCACAAACACATTAATTTGAAACCTTATTATACATGTAAAAAGCCTTTTAATTATATTGAGTTGTAACCTCAATGGAATAAACAAGGCTCAATAATGACCATGAATTTGACTGTACAACACTGCTGATGACACTATTTCGTCATTTGGGGGCACTCTCGATGCATAACATGAACTTGCTTTGACCTAACTCACAGTGACAAAATTATGTAAACGTAAGATGCTAAGTCATTTGGCTTCAGTCAACAAGAAGACAGCATCCTTCAAATAACCACTCCCCCTTCCTGTTTGAAGTGGGGTGAGTAACAGGGGAGCAAGTGACTAACTGGGGAAAACTTGCACTCGTTGGGACAGTCCTTATGACTGAGCGCCTTGCTCAGATGGAGGTGGTTTTTCTCCACAAGTGAACCACATGCACTTTAGTCATGAGATGGCCCAATATGGTTGCCATTATCTTTTGAGACATACAGTATAGGTATTTACAACTGCTCTAAAGCACCCACAAAGGAACGTATACCCATGCAACACTCTTAAGTGAGAAGGAATACAATGGCAGCCATCCGCTGATGCATGATTTCTCCACTTCCTCTCTTTGCTGGATTTCACTGGTGAGTCACTCACCCAAAAGTACAAACAGCTACATGTTCTTGTCAGTTCTTTTCTCAGGGGAGGTTCCTGATATGAACATGAAGCCTGATGACATGTTGGAGCCACATTCGCTCAATAAAAACCATTGACTCCTGGTACACCAAGAGAGGTATGATGGAATTTTAACTGAGCAGAGGCGTTGTCCCAAAGAAAACCAATTACATGCTAATGTGAAAATGAGCCTTTGCGTTCTAACTGATCTGTGAAATTTAGGTGGTAAAAAGTAGTATGCATTTTCAGTTTGGTGTGTGCTGCTTTGTTCTTAAAAAGATATCAACTCAATTTAAATTTACTCATCCTCATGTTTTTGTTTTTTGATAAATACAACACACATCCATGGGATCCAGTCATTGTTGTTTTGGACACCATTGACTTTGATTTTATGGATAAACATTCTTAAAATAACTTCTGAATAAGAAAGTAAGTCAATCAGGATTGGAATTAAATGAGGTTGAGTAGATGTTGACATTTGATGAATTTTCATTTTTCGTTGAACTGTCCTAATTAACTGAACAAACAATTTTGGCAACTACTGAAGGTTCAACACTACATAATAAGATGTTAGCAAATGATTGTGTACCTGTACTGTCCAACTCAATCTTTGGTCATATTCTAAGCAGACCGCTGAACCTTTATGAGGCCATAAATTACCACAAATACCAGTTTTAATTAACTTAAGGACACCATTTTTTTTTCTGTCAACTACCAAGTCAGCAGTCCAGTGTCACCTCACAAGTGCTCTGAGGCCAGCCCTAAAACTCACTGACACTCTTGCAACATAGCCTTGATGCAGGAACCCACTTCCTCATTTTGAGCCCTCCAGTTGTACCTCCAGGCTGTCACTGTGGTTTCATTTACAAGAACTTTTTGCCAGCTAACGAGGACAAAAATGAAGATGTGACTGTGACAGCTGATCTTCGGCTTCCT